>MINK01187595.1:0-111612 GCA_001735545.1 Phormia regina
GTAGTTTCTTAAAAACGTCTCCAATTGAAAAAAGGACCTTAATCTGTGATTAATTGAATTTTTCAACAAAATTTCATTTTACATGCAAAATCATTAAAGAACTAAAATCGGCAGTAGTTTCTCAAAAACGTCTCCCATTGAAAAAAGGACCTTAATCTGTGATCACTTGAATTTTTCTTCAAAATTTTATTCTATATGCAAAATTATTAAAGAACTAAAATCATCTGCAGTTTCTTCAATTGAAAAAAGGACGTTAATCTGTGATTACTTTTCATTAAAATTTTATTTTTCGTAACAAATCTGTTGCAGTTTTTAAATTAAGCTTCAATTGAAAAAATAACCTTAATCCATGATCTCTTAAATTTTCCATAAAATCATAAAAAAAAACTTAAATGAAAAACTATCTTAACCTCAATTCTGTATGTCAATTATAAGTCATATTCTCTTCTCTAGCAAATATTTATTGTTCATTTCATATAGTAATTATTTAGAAATACCAACACTATTGCAAATATTATCACTACATGTTACTTGTTTGATGGCATTTGACAAGGCTTGTCAATAAATGTCCAGCTTGTAATTTTTTTTCTTGTTACAAACATTCATAGAGAAAACCTGGCAACCTGTATGTAATGCTAACATTCACACCAAAAAAAAAAAAAAAANNAACATTCACACCAAAAAAAAAAATACACTTTGCACTATGGGAAAATAATATAATTGGTTTTAACTACTCAAACCATAGTATTGCTTTATTTTAAACAAATAAATGAGAAATAAATAGAAGAAAAAAATAAATAAAATGTCAAACATTGTTAATTTATATTTAATTAATGACCCATGAGCAATGTTTACTCAGACCAGTCACAAATATTGGAAAACTTTTCCTTTCATAAGATAAACAAAAATATTTTCAAGTATGTTTTTTTTTTTGGTTTTTGTTTTACAAAAATTCTGAAAATGTTTGTTAGTGTTTTTGTAATTTTTGGTTTCTTTAGCAAATATTTGTTTCGGTAAAACAAAAAAAAAAAAAATAAACATATAAAAACATTTACGGATGATTACCATTGATTTGTTAGACAAAATTTATTTATTACACAATATACTCGAGACAGCAACAGGCAACAGGCTATTTTCCTAAGATGTTTTTATTTTCTTTAATTTTTTCAACAAATTCCCACATGAAATCAATTTCATATTATCGCTTTTATAAGTGTTTATATTATAAGCATGACTGAGTTTTCGTATCATGCATGCATGTTCACTTTTTATTTGGATTTTATTTTTTTTTTATTCTTTTTTTTTTCTTTTAGTCTTTATTTTGCACTTTAACGTTTTGGTCAACTTAAAAGACCAGCATATAATTGATTTTTGCTTTTCTTACTCTTCTCTGGTTTTAGCCGAACAGACCGAACAACAACAACAACAACAAATATCAACAAATTTTTATAGGTTTCATAATACCAATTAAAAGTTTTTTTTTTTCAAATATAAATACAAAAATATATATATACATATATATTTTTCTTTTCTATTCGAAACCAGTTATTTACTTAAGGAAAATGTATTTTCCAGCTTTGCTATTTTTCTTTTTTTTTTGAAAAAAAGCAAAAAAGCAAAAAAAACCAACTTCAAAGGCGTCTACTCTAATAAGTCTTATTTATTGGTTATTGGATTAATGATATATTTTGAAATATCTGCTATGTTTATCATAATTGAAAAATGTTGCAAATATCTCACATTAACTAAAATTAGGAAAGAGTGGAGAGTGAAAAAAAATAGGAAAAACATTTAAGTGGCTCTAAAATGTTTTTGTGTTAATTGCAACTAATTTAAAGCATGTTTTTTGTGCTGTTAAGTGAAATTGATATTTATTAGATTGATGACAGGCAGGATGAAACGGAACAGTAAGTAAGAGTTTGCATAATTTTAATGATATTTTTATGCTTACAATTTTTAGAGATAATTATTAAATAATCAGAAACTTAATCGGTTGTACAAATATAGTCATTTTAATTTTATATGCAAATCTATTTGAAGAAAGTTTGTTAAAATTTGTGGTTGGCTGAAATGATTAATATTCGTAAAATAAATATTTAACATTTTTTCAAGTATTCATATTACTGTGGATTATTTGTCAATTTTAGTATTTTTTAAAAATTTCTAAATAGATGCAGATTGTTTCTTAAACTTAATTTAATAAGAAAGAAATAGTTGGTCAAGAGATTCTTCATTAAATCTGGCATAAAGATTTATATATAAATCGTTTTGTCTATATTCCGTGCAAACGTCTGTATGGGGACTAGGTGACATAATGCTCTGATTGGTTTCGCCGTTGCAGAGTAAGGCAGAATAAACATTCTTTGGAAATAAGTCTGGTTGGATTTGCATAATATTTGATACAGGCGTAGTAAAAGAGTGTACAATGTTAAGTTTGTAAGGGGGACTCAACAAACCCCTCAGTGGCGGAGCTTTTCAATTTTTTTCTCGTGCGATTTCAAATATTTTTATTTATTATTGTAGGCATTGAAATGTATCCTTGCCTGTCCTATTTATCTCTTATAGTTTTCGAGTTATTTCAGTTTGGTTCATTTGCTTCATTTCCAAGAAATTTTATTAGTTGTTTTTTAAACTAGTTAAAGAACAAAATTGTCTATTGAATATAAATTTTTTTATGGAGTCCAAAAATAAACGATTTTAGATATAATAATTTTGCACTTTTCAGAAAGGTATTTTCAAAGAGACAACTACAAAATGAAAAACATGTCCAAAAAGTTAAGTGCTCAAGCTATGGTTAGGTTAAGTTTTATTGGCAGCCACCAAGCTTACTTGAGTCTAAAACTAAGGTCCCGTTGTGTTATCATAGAAAGCTCGCGCTGCGTTAAGGCCTATTCATTTTAACTATTCGATCTATCGAACCACTTCGTCATCCCTACAAAGGAATTGATCCTGTTCGGTTCAGCTCTAAAGAGACAAGATTTGTCTACTAATGTCCTTAAACCAAATAGTCGTTCTCGTAAGTCCCCAAAGTACGGACAGTGACATACAATATGTTCCGTCGTTATAGTGAAGTCCCAGCCTTCTAGCATGCGCTCCGAATGGGTTCCCTGGTCCATCTTTCCATAGCTTCAAGATGAAATTTTCTGCTTACCTATTGTTAACGGGGCGCCTATATCATCAATGTAACCATGTTGGTTCAAATTGGCTCCTGCACGCGCAAGTCTGTTGGCTTCGAAGTTGCCGACATGTCCTGGAAACCAATTGAGAGTAACCAAAGAATGTCTCGCGATCTCCCCCAGAGACAATCGGCATCCATGGACAATACTTGATGTGGTTTACAAGATATACACTCTCCCAAACGAATGATTTGATTTTAATCTATATTTACTCAAATCCCAAAGCATATATTATAAAAATCCATTTTTTTTTTTTTTTGGGAATTTTTGCCAGTTTTTTTGAAAATTGTGTTACAAAAATCTTAAAGTTTTTTTTTTTTACTTTCTAAATTATATAATAAAGTCAACATTCACCAAAAAATGTTATTAAAATATCTTTACTAACAAAGATAGTTTCTCAAACTTTTTATTTTAATAAAAAAAAAAATCAGAAAAAGTCTAAACTCGATTTGTTTCATCTTAATTACATTGCTTAGTTGACATAATTCTTCATTATATAGAAAAAAATTAAAATGAATAACTTTTATAGAACCGAAACTACGCCACTTTAAAGTTTAATAAGTCACAGTAAATTCCAAAAACATTGTATTATTGTGAATGTGAAAAATCCGTAACAACATAAATAATTTGTTCCCGCAGCCAATGTTCGCATGTGTGAATGTTCAAAAATATGCAAAATATTTAACTTTTTGTCCTACAAATCCTAAAGCAGCCTAAGGTTAGATTTTTAAATTTCTGTCAGAGTGCGGAAATAATCGGATTTATGTGTAATTTTCTAAGCATTTTTATCTCTCCAAAGAATTCTGAAGCTCCCAGACAAGATCGAAAATTAAAATCAACTCATTAAAAAAAAAAGAAAAAAACTGAGTACTTTTTGGGATACTTATTGTATCCCAAAATTCAATGATAAATTAAAGTGCCTTACGAAAAAAGTTGCAAACGTACCCTTCTAGAAATAAAGATTAGTATGTTCTTATATGACTCCCAAAATATAATATCTCAGTCTTTAAATTTATGTGAGTTGTTCTTTTTCAAAACACCTCTAAAATTACGTATTTTTTTCATATCACTATCAAAATTTGAGTTAAATGAAAATTAACTTCAAACTATAAAAGAGGGATACTATCACCATGAATATTAACTGTAATTATTATGTCTCTTTTCAGTGGCAAAATATTTAGATTTTACTTAAATTTTTTATCATATTTTCTATGATCAAACTTGAAATTCTATATATTTTGAAAATTTTTCAATGGTCACTTAAATAACCCATTATGAGCTAGAGGATCAATTTTATACATTTAGTTCCTAAAAGTTTAATTTTGAAATTTTTGAAACTAAATCGCATGGAAGTATTTATTACTCTTAAATATTGATAAATTTATGAAAAAGATAATTAGTTCATTTAAAACCGCGATAATAATCGAGTAAAACAAAGTTTTTGAAATTTAACGGCTAATTTGTACGAATTTACAGCTTCTTTTGATCAGTTTACGTTTTCGGGGACATTTATATCCTTAACTAATCATTTATTTGTCATTAAAATTAACTTAACCGATTATGAAATGAATATCTCAAAATTTTAATTGTGCAGCTAAAGGGTTATATCAAAAGTATTTAATGAGAGCCTTCCAATGATGCCCTAAAATATAATTTACGATGAGAGATGTCCAAAATATTCAAACTTAACTAAAATACTATTTAAAATAAAATCATTGAAAATTTTACTAAAATTTTAATTTCGCGAAAATGATAACAAATTTTAAATTAGTTTTTGCTTAATATGTAGTAGACGTCGTTTTTCTATTATATGTTGCTTTTTTTGACAAAAAGTTCGAGCGAAAATCATATTTTAAAAATGGTCCAGCTGATGTAAATTAAATAATTAAACCGAAATATTTTTTTGTGAATTTTTTTAAAACATATCCCACTTCAATTTTAAAGGGGGATATTTGCAACTTTTTTTGTCCGCATACAAATCAAGCACTGTATGATTTATATGATCAATAGATATTAAGGAAAATTACTCTGTCTATCTATTTGACAAATTGTTTGCTAATTTTTTAAATCCATAAACAATTATTTGGGATAAAATGTGGTATCTAAATATCATTCACAATCTTGGATTTGGAAAAGATCATTTTAAGATAAATTACTAGTGGTCTCCTCTCTACTCAACAGTTTTAATGTAAATATTTTTAAAAAAGTATCAGTTGTCAAATTTAATTTAAACAAAAAAAAAAAAAACAAAAAAAAAAAACAAAGTTTCACAATTAAAAAGAAAAAACTATGTTTATATAACATCACCTTTAGCACATTATTATGCCCAATTATATTGGATCAAGAAAGCCACGTCGATAAAAGATCAGAACATTATAAAAATATTGAATAATATTTCTATTGAGTACTTCAATACCTTCATGTTCATTTTATATATGTTTAAACATTTTTTTTTTTTTTTGCAGACCGAAGCATTATCTTTTTCGTTTCTACAAATATAAAGCAATTTTTATTTTTTATTTTTTTTTTAACTCAAGAACCCTATAATTAGTTTTTATTTTTATGTAAAGTAGCTAATATTTTATTGATATTTTAGCATAAATATAATAAAAAATAATATTTTGTAAATACGATGGAGTAGCTTAATGCTAATAGAATAGGTAAAAGAAAATATATGGCATAAAGTGCTAATTACCCCCTGTAGATCGATGTGATCAATGGAATGAATATACATACTAATAACCTTAACTGAACGGAAGAAAAAAATAACTAATAGTTAACTATAAATTTTTCAAAGATATTTACAAAAAATATATATATTTTTTTAAATATTAGTTTAAAGTGTTTTTTTTTATATTTGAAAACATTTTACTTATTTTTAATAATTTGTTATTATTAAGTTGTTCTTACTTATACACATGACATAATTTACTACTGGGTTTTTTCTGCTATTTCTGTTTTTTTTAATTATGTTTTTTCTGCTATTTTTGAAAAGAAAATGAAACCCCGCCTTGTGAATTCTAAGAATCAGAAAATTTTACTATGACGAAACAAAAATCCCATAAGAAAATAATAAACGCAAATTGTAAGAATGTGTTAAGTGCACTTGTGGCTATTGTACATTAGTAGGGCTATTCACTAGTATGAACAAACAAGAAATTTTGTTAAATATAATTATGGAAAGAATATTTTCAGCTGACAAATATATTAACTTATATATAAAATAATAGATCGTTAATTGAAAATTATTTATAAATTTTATTTTGATCATTAACTTGAATACCCCTTCTAGTACTGACTGAATACCAGTAATAATATAACATAAGGAAAAACTATCTAAAAAAGCTAAAACTCTAAATGAGTTTTAAGCTTATTTCATTTTTGTTTTCATTCTTTCACAAAGCCAATAAAAAGAAGAATAAACCAACCACTAAGAAGAATAGATCATCATCATCGTTATTGTCGTCGTCGTCGTCATCAGCAACAAAAGTAGCAGCAACAGTCACATGAATGCGTATAAAAGATATAAAAACGACAAGTGTAGAATTTTTACCATGCATGCATGTTACATACAAACACATTCATATCTAGTAATGTTGCATACAAAACTTGAACATTTTGTATGAATTTTTAAGTTTGTAGGTTTGTATATGTATATATGTTTGTGTTTGTGTGAGAGTATGTGTAACAAAAATAAAGTGTATTACACACCTAGTAAACGCGCGTTGACGAACTGACAGCCAACTCCATTAAAATTGGCATGATGAGCGCGCAAAAAATCCATAAAATTATTTTATTATCAGACTCTATGAGCGGTATTTATATATACAATATTATGTTGTTATTATATTGTTGTTATTATTGTTGTTGTTGTTGTTATTGTTGCTGTTACTGTTACTGCAGTTATTATTATGTTGGCTTTCTGTTTTTGAAGGTATAAAAGATTTGTGATGGCGTTTGCAACGTTTCTTAAAGGGTTTATATGGAGAAAACATAAATATAATTGTGACAATTAATATGTAACCAAATTCTTTTGTATCTACAGGGAATGTTAATTATTTTATAAAATATTTGTTAATGATATTTATTATTATCTTTTATTGATTGTATTATCTTTTATTGATCTGTATATATGTAAAATATTTAAGATTCCTTTTTATTTATTGATTATTATTGATAGTTATTTTCTTGGGGAGCAAATAAATATTAAAGGATATAATTTTTGATTATAACAATTGATTTTATTTCATTTTTTAAATGTTTTTCAATAATAACCAAAATTCATAAAATTTAAAAATAATTATGTGATTTTTAATTTTTTGGAACAGAAATTTACTAGAAATAACTCAAATTGTAGTAAATTACAGAAGGAAAGATTACACAAAGTCAATTGAAAAAACTTTATTAGTGGCATACTACTTATGAATTTACATGTTATTACCACAAAACTTTTATGTATTTGTAAATCTGTGTTATAATGAATTCAATAAGAAGTTTTTTTCTATAAAATTACATAAAAATTAATCCTTTGGATTTTTTATGCGTAAATTAAAATCATCATTTACCAATTATTCGTGTAATCGTGTATTAACATTTTTGGTGAACTAGCACTTTTATGCAGCTTATATTTCCTCTCTTTATATACACTGATTTAAAGCAGTTTATAATTATTTACATATATATAAGTAAATTTATATATCGTATTTTATTATAACTATATAGATCAATATAAATCATAGAGTTCCCTTCAGTCGTCTATATCCCTCTTTAATTTATTCCATTATTTTCTTAATGATTTTAGACCATAAAAATCGTTTTTATAGTAAAATTCTTCGTGAGCTATAAATTTCTTTGACATTTGTTATGTTTGTTAAACAGTAGTATTTTTAAATGATGACCAGATTATGGTTGTTGTATTCACTTCGTAGCACCTAAAATTATATACATACTGTAGTAACGTACATCACACAAATAACTTCCATGAAATGTTAAAAATTGTAAAGAATTTTTTAGCAAAAATACGTTAGTAAATTTTATGCCATATTATTTTATGTTTGTATATTAACACTTTTTTTGAATGAGAGAGAGCTAGCTGTTGAGATTTAGAAATTTAATTTGACATGAGTAGAGCAAAAGAGAACTTTTATTTTTATTTATATTTATGTTAGGAAATTGGGTTTAAAAAAAAGTAAAATGATTAAAAAAAATTGTTATATTATTTACATTAAGTAAACAATTGGTTGAATTAGGAAAATTTATTATGATTTTTTTTTTTTCATGGGAACTTTGATAACTGTGGCTTTATAGGTCTTAATATTTGATTAATTAAAGTATATTATTGTACGTTTATTATATAAAATTTTAATTTGTTACATAGTTGATATTCTAAATGTTATATGTAAATAAATTCAATTAGCAAACTGTGACTTTTTAAAGCTGACATTGTATGTAAACAATGTAATTTGTAGGTACGTTCCCTAGAGTAAAGACTAGTTCAAAACTAGTCATGTGGTGGATTCTCAGGGCTAGTGACCGGTTAAAGTTTCGTAAATTTATATGAGAAGAACCTTTCACTTTTACATGGGGTTGTCATTGGAGATGGCTAATTAGCCCCTTGGGTCAGGTCACAGTATAGGTCACGGGACTGGTCCAACATGACAGTTTCAGTCCCAATTAATGTAATAAAAATTCGTTTATTTTTACTTTTTAAATTTTTTTTTATTAATCAATTTATTAATTTTATGTTTATTTTTATTTTATATTTTTTCATTAATGTTGGATGGTGACACCCAGAATCGAACCTATTCTCATCTAACTTATGTTGTTTTATAGTGGTCAGCCACTGATTGTTATTTCGCGGGCGTTGTGAATGGCGCACTTAGCAATCATGTTATAAATTGACTCTCAACTGATAAATAGTGTGTTTGTGTCAACTAGTTTTTAATTGGAACTTTGGGGACGAATTATGTTTCAATTGGTATTCAACTGGTACTGAGAGATCGGTTCATTACTACAATTAACACAAATTTTCCGTAGGGTTATGATAACTAAAATGTTTATATTGTTAACACTTTATAGAAAAAATAAAACTCGACTTCAATTACGAAATATCATAAATTAAATAATTAACTTTTAATTGATTTTGTTTCAATTATCAAAATCCAGATATTAAATAACTACATTAATCGATTTTTTTAAATGTTTTTTTTATTTTATTTATTATTTTATTATATTTTTAATTATTTTTAAGAGCTTTTAATTTATTTAAAACAGAAATTAATCATTTTATTATAAAATAATTTTAAATATTTTCTTTTGTATTGAAATTTGAATTAATAAATTATGTCATATAAGCCTTTTTATGTTCTTTCAGTTTAAATTAAAATTGTATTAAATATTTTTTTTCTTGAGTTTTTTTATTATGACATTTTATTTACTACAATAAAATATAAGACTTTATTAATATTTTTATATACATTACGTAAACAATTGCTAATTGCCACTTAAATGGGTTTATTTCACAGAAGCGAAATTAACATCCAGTTATTGGAGTTTTGATTTACAAAATATTTACAACCTGTCCTACCATGTCGAATGGCAATTTATATAGAAAACAACAAATAACTTTAAAATTTTGTTTCCCACATATTTTGTCTAACGAATTTTTCGACAGACAATGTCTGTTCCGAGGAAACAATTCTTAAAGAACTCTTCTTAGTAAAATTTTTTACATTATAAACTCAGTATAAATTTCTTGTCAATAGTTAATTCTATATACTATTGATATTAAATAAAAAAATAAAGAGATCTTTTTCAATATAAAGAATATTTGAACAATATGGTAACTATTTAACTTAAAAAAAGAAATTTAATATTAAAACCTTTTGCCATAACTATTCGTATGTTTGACATAGGTGACACTAAGTAAATTATATAAAATTTACTACTTTATCCCTCTAGGTTCCAAAAAATCTTTTAAATTAGGATTTTTTGAAATATTAACAAAAGGTAGACAATGTATAAACAATATAATAAATAATATTTCAGCACGAAAATGATGTAAACATTATTCCATTCGGCAAAATTGAATTTTTGTAAGTAGTCGATATTATATAAAAAAATTATGTTAAGAATACAAAATTAAATATTTTACGTCTTATAAAGTCAAGTATTAGGAGTTCCTTATATTTTGATTTTTTACATTATTGATATTATGTGAATTTCTGACTAAATATAAACTAAATAATAAAAGTAAAAGAAGAAGGTAAGTTCCAATGTAAAATTTACTTTTTAATGTCTTATGAAGATTAGTATCTTCAGTAGGTATTTTCTACATTATTGACATTGTGTAAATAATATGTGTATACATTTAATTTATAAAAAATTACAAAGGAATTATTGAAATTTTTTGGAAATAATACATTTTTGACATTGTTTACATGATGTAAATATAATCTTAATAATTAAAAATTTTCTAATAGTTTTTTCATAAGGTTTATTTTTCATAAATTTTAATTTTTTATGTATATTTACATATGTAAACAATATGTAAATGGAATTATTGTCAAAATTTTTCCCAAGGCCAAATTTTTTACATTGTTGGTATAATGTAAATTTCATGTCAAAAATTTAACACTTGCTAATAACAGTTTAATAAAGTCTAGTGTTTGAAGACTTTGTTTTATATTTGATATTTACAATACTGACGTTATGTAAACAATAGATAAATATTTCGATTTACTTTATAATAATGACATTATTATTTTTATTTTTATTTATTATTATTATTATTATTATTATTATTATTATTATTATTAATTTTTACACCGATGGCACTGTTTAAATAATTTGTCAAAAATGTAATTAACAAAATATTAACATTTAATGATGCATTTTTCATTATTTACATTATGTAAACAATTAGTAAACAATATATGTTTGACCAAACTTCCCAAAAGAAATTATTGTTCAACACGGCAAAAATATTAGGAACCAATAAAATCTATATATATTTTAACATATTCAACTTTTTTTCTTGTAAATTACCTGTGAATTATGTAAAATTAAGTTATAACTTTTTAAAAAAAATTAACAAGAGAATTTTTCATTATTGACATTATATAAAATATAACAAAATAGTAACTAAATGTATAGAATTAAGATTTTCCAGTTTATGAAAACTATATCTATAATCGCCTATTTCCTTATTTTTTGCGTTTTTATATCCAATATTATAATTTGTATCTAAATGACAGTATTATAATGCATCACACAAATTAAGACATTATTAAACAATCTTAATAATTTTACATAGTTGACTATGTAAATTATAAATAATGTTGTAGATTATATAAATGATTAATTTAAAAGGTTAAATATTATTTATTAAATTTCGTTTTTTAAGGAGTTTACATTATGTAAACAATACGTTTATTACTTCATTCTATAAATATTATGAGATTATTTTCTTACACTTTTATTGAATTTTCAATATAAATATTGTTTTTATTATTTTATTTCCATGTATATAAAAGAAAAATCATTTATTTAACTTCAATCCAAAAATTTAACATCATTTAATTTATTTTACTCAAGTTTTTCTTATCTTGCAAAAAATTCAGAGATTTTTTTACATAGTATTCCTCATTAAAATTTAAACATTTTAATTCCATTCTTTTCTCTTAAAATATTGCCAGCACATCCTCAATAATGACAACAACTCTTCCAGTTAAATACTTGTGTTTCCTTATAATCTTCAGCATGAAAAAAAAAACATTCTTAAAAACTCATTCATTATGTCAACAAACAGTGAATAATAAACTGAAAAATGAAAAAAAAAAAAAGAATAACTATGACAACAAGAGAACAAACAGAGTAAAAAAATTGAAGTACTATTAACCCACATCTTTAACACGATCATAAATTATTATATGCATCTAACTTTAGCAATAATAACAGCAACAAAAACTATAATAACAAAAGTAGCAACAACAGAAAAAAATTAAGAAAAAAAAACCAACAACAAACATTATCTAAATAGTAAAACTATATAAATAATGATGATATGTTGCAATGACTTTAAAGATCCCTATATCAACTTAAATAATATTTTCATTGATGAATAATGAAATAAAAAAAATAATAATAATTTCACTATTTTGATCTCCTCATTTTATGTAGACCAAAAATTTTGTCTATTTCCTATAACTTATATAAAGTCCACTAATATATCTACAGCTATTCAATGGTGACATTTCCAACTTAAAATTTCCAAAACATTTTGACTACATGTAGAGTACAAAAATCATGTAGTTTATTTTCATTCTTTTAATATTTTTATTTGTTTTCAACTCTTAACTTTTTGCAATATTTTTAAGTAATTTTTTAAAAGATTTTTTTTTTTCATAATTTTGTTTATGTTTTCTTATTGCCAACGAGAATAAAAATAACAAAAAAAAAAACAGTAACAACATAGACAACTAAGAAACAAAAAACAATTTTAACATATGGACATTAAAAAGATGAGGTCGCAAAAATAAAAACGTCTCGCTGGATTTGTTTTTCTAATACAAAGAAAATTGGCCAGCAACAATATAACAAAACCATAAAACCAATGCCACGAAACATATTCTCAGGTATGAATGTTGTTTGAAATAAAGAGATTTCTACTGTTACAACAAATAAACGAACAAACAAACAAACAAAAAACACGTACACTTTGGCCACTAACAGCATCTCTACATCTAACAATTCTGACAACAACATGCAGCAAGAATTGCTGAAAAAAATAAACAAACAAAAACAGCAGCACCAGCAACATAAAATACAAAATTGCATTAGTGGCACACTTTATGGTGTTGCATACAAAATGAAACACCAACATTATTTTTTTATATATATAGTGGAGCAACATCATGTTTATTATGGAATCTCAACATAACTGAAATAAGCAGCTCTGGACGCATTTGTATGTTTAGCAACATGTATGAAGAAGAAACTGTGTTGCTTTTAAGCAAAACATAAGAAATAAAGAATTTAGATTTTGTGGGTGCTTTTCTTGTAAAGGGGAATTCTTTTTAAATCTGAATAGAGGGGAAAGGGTTTAAAGGAAGTATTGATTGTAATATTGAAGGTTATATATAGCTTGTTTGTTGTAAGGAATTTTCAGTTTTAACTTTATAGTCATGACTAAAATAAAGCGTTTACACTAACATGTGGATTATGCTAATAAATTAAATGTTTCTATATAATACATTAAGAACTTTTTAAATATGTGATTTGAAATTTAAATTTAAATTTTTATGTTAAGGATAAAATAGGTAATAAAAAGTAAAAATAATTTTTGTATAATATACAAATTTAAAAAAATTTGATTTAAAAACAAATTAAACAGTAAATAAGGCGGAACATTCGCCACAGTGATATTTGGCGGTTTTTCAACCACCCGGCCATTTTTTACTACTTTTTAAACGAAGACTTTTTAAGACTATATGCTAAATGATGATAATATAATATCAATCCCTTGTTTCACTACCCGTAATTTTGAAATAGTATCACAGGGTAGTGATAATCACGTACGTAGCGCATGTATCTGGCCAGATGCACTATGTATTTCAGTACATTTATATGTCAAAAATGCTATTTTAGTGATAATAATATAACAATTGTTATCACGACAGGCAGATATATATTTTCTATTTTTTTGTTCTTAGTACATGATAAAGAAGAAAAAAAAAATATTTTTGTGTTTAATTTCAAAAGAATAGTTGTTATAAAGTTCATTTCAATTAAATTTATTAGTTATAAAGTAATGATGTGAATGTCGTTTATTCGGTTTTCAATATTTGGAAGCACCAAACGCAGAGAAAAAAATAAAAAATACGAATAAAGTACAGTAGTATTCATACAAAAAGTGTATGTATCTGGCCAGAAATCCACATAAATTTTGTCTGTTTTTTTTTTATGTGTTTTTTTCCTAAAACGATACCTAAAAATATTTGTAAAGGGTACCTGGAGACTCAAACCCCTAGCCAAATTAGAAATATATTTAAATCACAGTTAAAATTTGTAAAATATCTGGCCAGATACATGTGCATGATGGAGGGTTAATAGAGGATTATACTTATGTTAACTACTTTTGTGTATAAATCTTTATTTTTTGTTGTAAAACAATTGTAAAATATTTTGTTATTAATAAAACTCAATTCTGTAGTTTTTATTAAAGCTAATTTTATTGTTTTTGTTGTTATCAAATAAACAAATTTTAAGGAATTTTTTTCATTATTTAAAGCAATTGGCCCATTAAAAAACAAAACCTTTTTTTGGCGACTTCCTCTTTCGAAATCGCCTCCTTTGGACATTTTTCAAATGCTCAACGGTAACACTGAACACTAGTTCAAAACAAAACGATTTTGAAATGAAAATATTATTAAAATAATATTTTTTTTTTTTTAGCCAAAAAAAAAAGGCGTTTATATTTTTCTTTCTTCCGAAAGATATCTTCATGACTAGAGTTAGGGTTGAGATTTAAAAAAAAAGTGTCCAAAAAAAATTTAAAAATAAAAAGTAGCCAAAAAGAAACCAACTACTTTACAACCTAAAAGCTCCTTAAAATTTGTTTATTTTAAAACAATTAACATACAATTCTCTTTTAACTAATTAAGCTTCTGTACTTGTGTAGTAGTTCTCTGTCAGACCAATTTATACAAATATTAGCTTCAGTCATACAATTTTTTATTGTTAAAATTTAGGAGAAATACGCTCAGCGGAGGGATCGCTATGAGGAATAAAAAATATATATCGTCCATTCCTTGATTGATTTAAGAAAATAGCAACTTTATGGAATACAGGATTTTGCTAATATCCTACCCAATGGAGCCATTTAAATATCTAATTTTTTAAAATTTTAAAAAATACGCGTATTTATTCGCAAAGTCAACAAAATCGCAAAAGTGTGCAATTCTGAACTTCGGATTTAACGGATTTTTATGATTTAAATTGCATATATATAAGAATAACTTGTCCATAATCTAAAAATAACATTATCATTTTTAATTTCCTTTCAATATATTAAAAAGGAATACCTTTACCATAAAATGCAAAAACAAATATTCTGGGTTAAGAAAATTTTAAAAAAATTAACATAAATTTGTTCATTCAAAAATATTAAATAAATAAATAAATAAATAAATATAAATANATAAATAAATAAATAAATAAATAAATAAATAAATAAATAAATAAATANNTANNTNNNTCAAGATAAANTCAAACAACAATGAAATTTTCGGATGCATTTTTAAGAAATGTCTACCATTACCCGATTCCGTTGAGATAACTTTACGAAATTTGACACAGGCTTTGTTTTTGTGATTGTGATAACAAATTAAGACGACTTGAATGTCTAGATATTTCTTATTCCGAAATACGTGTCTTTAATACCTGATTTTAGACAGAAAAAAATCGTTTTTTTTTTTCTCTAATTTTTAAGCCAATATATTAATCTAATAATAACTTTAAAAAATTAGCATTAATTTCATAATTAGTTAATTAGGCGATGTTAAAGTCCCTGATGTGAAAACGCAATAGCGGGCGGAAATGGGTTAAGCAAACATAATATTTCTTTTTATATTAAAACAATAAAAAAATTTAAAGGTAAATATTTTTCAAAAATGAATTCTAAAAATACATTTGCACTATGAATGTATTTTTGAATGGTAATATTATTTTTAAATTACTACATTTATAGTGGACATATTCTTCTCATATATAAAATTTAAATCATTAAAATCCGTTAAAAACTTTTGGAGGTATTGAAGTTTAAAGTAACACACTTTTGCGAATTTTCCGAACTTCAAAAAGATAAAAATAAAGATATTTAAATGGCTCCATAGGGTATTCGTATGCAAAATATTAGCAAAATTGGAAAACATAGAAAATATTTTTGGGTGTTCTCGTGGAATTAACGATATATTAAATTAAGGCATAAGTATTTATCGAATCATTTTTTATATATAGTCCAAAATATTAAAAGTTAAAAAAATCTTTTTAATTTGGTTTTGCGTAGTGTGAACACCTCTTCTCCCAAAAGTATATTTTTTATGGTTTTTCAAACTTTTAATTATTTTGTTAAAAAAAAATAGTACATTATACACTGTTGCACTTTTAGTTAAGATAATACTTATTTGATGTTAAGAGAGAGAGAAAAAAAAAACGAAAGAAAAACCTTATGCAGATTGTGGTTGCCTCATTTTCCATATAGTATTGTTATGTATTTGTTGCTATAACACTATTTATTTCTTTGCATCTTTTTTTAGTTTTTCATAACACCGTTTGAGTAGTTGACTTACCAACCTACCGAAAAAAAGGGGCCGCGCGTCTAAACTTTTCATATGGAATTGTTTTGTGGTTTAAAGTCATGTGTTACATGCTCTAAACATAACTCAGGTTAGACATCAGGCGTGATTAAGCTTTGACAAGCACAAAATAAAACATCAAATAGACACACAAAGTGGTAACGAAAATCGTAGAAGAAAAAAATCCTTCAAACAACAATATTAGACTTCTAGAAAAAAAGACAAAAAAAATATTAAAATGCCTGCATGATACTATGTTTGTTTATTTGTTTTTTTTTTATTAAAAATATTACATTCATGTTTAAAAATATTACCAATTTTTTTAAAGCTTTTGCATCTTATTCTATAGTACGTGTTAAAGTTTGCTAGTACTTCTTGTTTTCCATACAACTAGTAGTTCGACTCGTCCATAAGTCTTCCTTAACTAAAAATATGTATTTTTTATTTCTGAAATTCTTTTTTTTCTATTCATAGTTAGTTGTTGCTATTTAAATTCTAGTCATAGTTTGGCCAACAGAATATAAATAAAATGAGTAAAATACAGTCAAAGTGTATCTAGATTATGTGAGCATTTGGCGTTGTTGTTATGTCTGTTTTAGTTTTTGTTGTTGCTTTTGCATTTTTTTTTTTCGGGTTTTTTTTGCAGCATGTTGCTGTCAAAAATAGCGGTATGACGACTGTGAGTTTGATTACGAGATGTTTTTATTTATGTGCAACTCAAACTATTTGAACACAATTTTAATTTATTTATTAAGTAACCATTACTAAACTTAATAGAATGTAAAAGATTTGTTCTCACACATATAAAAAAAAAATAGGAGGAAGATTTCAACTGGAATTCAACTAAAAAATAAAACTTGAAGTAGATAATATAATTTCTAGAAACTAGAGCATTAATCTAAGTGGGAAAATTAGATTTGTATGATTTTTTCAAGCAATTATTCAAGTTTTAAAATTGAAATGTTTTTTCTGAAATGTTGCAGTTATTTTAGTTATTTAAACTATTTTTAAAAATTTAGTTTTATGGAAAATATGACTGATTGCAGTTTTCTTTTAGTTCTATTAATGTTCTTTTTTCTCTGCTAGATTTAAATATATATATGGGTTTCGAAAAAAGAAACGAGGAAAATTTTTCAAAATTCATTGAAGTGACGCAAAAAAGAGTAGCAAATTAATTCTTCTAGAAATGAAGATTAATATGATCTTATATATTTTGTAAACATTTACTTAATCAGTTATGGACCGGAAACCCAAAAAAAAAATATTTGTGCATATGGTATTTCATGAGGCCTTTCCAATGATGACCTAGAATATAACTTACGATAGAAAATCCTCCCAATATTCAAACTATAATAAAATAAAAACAATAAAATTTTCTTCATAACCCCATATGCCCATTAGGTACCCCACTTTCCAAAACATGGTTTTCAAAAATATTTTATTAAGCAATTGATTATTTCAAATTTTGAAAGAAATATAATAAAAACGAGAGAAGAAGGTATAGTCGGTCAAGACCGACCATATGATACCCTACACCATTGCCTATGTGTACCAAAATTCGGGAAGGAGCCAATTATGGACCTATACTTGTATTAAGTGGAAAATAAAAACATAATATTACAGAATATTACGTCGATACTAAGATTCACATGTATTTATGCACTTTTTGGTGATTCCCGAAATTGGGTCTTATATGGGAGCTATGGTCAATTATGGACTGATCTTCATGAAACTTCTATTATTATAATTTATACATTTTTATGGGATTTATGCACGTTAAAGTGATTTTCGAAAGAGTGGTTCATATGGGAGCTATGGTAAATTATGGACCGATCTTGATGAAATTTGGCACATAGATTTATGCTTACATACTTATTTATGTCATTAAATTTCATTAAAATATTTAAATTTTTAAGGTATTTTTGAGTGTTAAAACTCTATTCCGGGAGAACATTTGTATGGGGGCTAGGTGAAATAATGGGCCGATCATGACCAAAATCAATAGGCTTCGTCCTTGTGCAAAAAAATCATATGTACCAAGTTTTCATCAAATTATCTCTAAAATTGCGACCTGTACTTTGCGCACAAGCTTTACATGGACAGCCAGCCAACCAAACAGACGGACGGACATCGTTAAATCGACTCAAAAAGTGATTCTGAGTCGAACGGTATACTTTAAGGTGGGTGTAGGAAANTTTTTTCTNTGCGTTACAATATTTGCACAAACACATAATACCCCAACCACCTTTGGTGGTGTAGGNTAATAAATANANNTTGGCAATCATTTTAAAATACAAATTTATCACACAAATAGTAGCGCATCTTAATGAATAACAACAATTTCTAATAGAAAATTATCCAATATCATTTCACTTGCTTAAATCAATAGATCGTAATATGTTTTTACAAATATAACTTCTTAAATATACAAAGAAACCATGTACTTTTTATATTAAAAAAAAAGAAATATTAACTCTAGCTTTTTTCTTTTTCTCATATACATTTATTCAGTGATTGTAAATTCTTTTCACGTTTTAAAATTAGTTTACAAATCAGTTGAAATAAGTCTTGGCTGGTTTGTTGCAAATACTTTTTAACTATGTTTTTTCTCTTTCTATTATCTTCTAGTATTTTGATTTTTATCATAAACACTACAAATTTTATGGTCTAAATATTTTAAAGATTACAAATGAACTCTCATTTGAAGGTTATTTAAGAAAAAATAAATTAATTTGTGTGGGAAAATGTTTTATATTAGCTTTTGCTTAATTAAAAAAATATATACTTTTTATGTAATGAACAATAAAAATAAGTGGAAATTAAAAGTTCTGATATTTTACAAAAAGAATTAATTTATATTTTCTGTAAAATCTTTTCGAAATATTTTTTTTTATCAGTCTTATCATTAAGTGTTTGATATCAAAGGATACCTTGGAACATGAATTATTATAATAAATAAATAGACAAATAAATAAATAAATAAGTATATAAACAAACAAATTAATTGATTAATTAATTAAAAAAAAATTATTTTAAATTGATTAAAGTTTCTCTTAAAAAATTCTTAGCATATAATTCAATTTTCTTAAAATTTTCTCATGAATTTAACTTTCATTTCTTTCCGCTTTTTTCTTGTTTTGGTTTGAAAAATTTTCTTCACTCAATTATAAATTCCCAAACTATAGTAACTACAATTCTTTAGGGACTAAAAACTCTTTTAAACAAAACTAAAATTTGTTTAGTTTGATCTAAAATCCCAGTTAAGTTCATGTTTTAAGAAAATATATTTGTTTAGAAGAATACATTGAAATTGTTTCTTTTGGTTTTCTTTTTAACATAAACAACATGATGCCATTAAGGCCAACAATCGAAAAGAAAATCGAAATTAACCTTAAGGGAAAATACTAAAAAAACAAGCAGAGAAAAGATATTTTTTTACAATTTTCATAAAAAAATATTTTAACAAAGAAAACCGAAGAAAAGAAATCACCATATAATTTAGAGTATCTTAGTTAAGGTTGGCATTGAACTAGAAATTAGCCACAATAACACAGAGACAGTACAATAGATAGACAGACAGACGGACGGACTGACGGCTGAATGGATGGACAGATCATCTAATATAGCAACCACCAAACGTTATTAAAGCTATATTAGCTTTAAAAAAATAGTTATAATAAAAATAAAGAAAAGAAAGCATTTTTTTTTTATAAACAAATAATCTAGATAAAAAAACTATACAAGTAAAACATTTTCTTAGTACTAGAAAACAAATTATTAGTAAAAAATTTAAACAGGGAACTTAAAAGTAGAAAAAAAAACTAAATAATGTTAAGATTTCTGCATGATTAATTAGATTTCCGCTTGAAAAACATAATAAATTTTATAGATAAAATTATAGAGAAATAATAAAAGTGAAAAGTTTTCATTTACAATTTTTTATTATTTATAATAAATTATTATATATATAATACAATTAAATTATTTTATTATTAATAATGATAATTATAGTCATGCTAGTTAAGATATATCCGCTTTTATTTATTTTATTCTTGTTTAGAAATTAAACAACCGTTTTCAGAGTTGTATGTATTTATCTTAATGTATAGCAAAATCTTTGAGGCATGTAAATTGTTGCAATTGTACAACAGTTTAACAGTTAAGTGCTAAATAATGAAAATAAACATTGTAGATATTATGTATTTTAAATGCATTTATGCATTTATTAAAAATAAATGTATTTAACAAGAGTTTTGAGGCGCACACATACAACAACACCATCTACATGGTTAGCAGTTAGCAGAGCATTAATTTTATGAAAAGTTTTCAAAATTATATAATAATTAAAATAAAAACAAGATTGAGGCTGTAATTGGTTAAGTCGAATATTTTATACCCTTCATTATTCTATCGACAAATAAAATTTTCGCCTTAACGTATGCTTTCATACTTTCACATTTATATAAATACATGTTTGTGTGTGTATTTAAATTATACATTTTTTTCTTAGTTTTTGGCTTAAAACTCGGTAATTTGTAAACGAATTTCATTGATTCAAAAAATCAAAATTTTATGAAAATATTTATGACCGATTTATAAAAAAAAATTATAATTTTTAGCTTAAAAAGGGCTTTAAAAAATAATGAAAAATGTAATTTGTCCCATATTTCGGTTTTTATTGAAGTAACTTTCTTCAGATTTTTCCAGATAAAAATTTGGAAAAAAAAAACTTAAGAACCTTCTTTGCAAGAACCAAGCTTTAGAACTGGAAAACCGGGTTGATAAATCGGGGTTTACGAGCATATATTTACCATTTATAAACAAATCTTTCAGAATTTCAATATACAGAAAAAATTATAACCGTCTTTTTTACAATTAAAACAATTGTTTAAATTTTTATCCAAATTTAATGAACATATACAAGTTTTATTTCCTTTACACATTTTTAATTCATTCAATCATCTACTTGATTAATTTAATTAATTGTTTTGTATTTTTTCTAGTTTTCAGTAATTGATATAATCATTTTGGTGAGAGGTGCAAATTTGAGCAAGTTTTTNNGTTTTTGATTGAATGAATTATTTTCATATATTTTTTTTAATTGGTGACTTTTTTCTGTGTAGCAAAATTTTCGAAAAAATTTCCGAACATTTTATAAATATGTTATATACGTCCGTTATCGAAAGTCTTCATANNNCCCCCCCTGAATTTCAAAAATAGCCAATTAAAAAATTGGGGGGGTTTTTCCGAAAATTGTTACAATCATTTATATATTTATATATATATATAAATTAATACAAGCCTTCATAGGAGCCATTTCAACCGGACACATGAAAAATATTCAGAAAATTTAAATTGTGAAATTACAACGGAATGATAATTATAAGCTTTTTACACCTTTGGTGTAGGGTATAAAAAATTGTAATATTTTTAGGGAAGAATTGAAGTACTATAACCCGACAGCACATAGTTTTAATAATTTTTTAATGATTTCAACTTATGAAATATCTAAATAAAATTCCTCATGATGACAACTGAAGTGTTTTGGAGAAGATAGTCCCTAGTCCTAATTTGACATTTATAACTTGATGAAAAAAAGAATATACTTTATCTAGTCCCTTATAAATCTCAACAAAAATAAATGATCTTCTAAATTTTTGAGATATTGGATCGAAACTCTAATTTTAGCCTAATTTTTGACCTAAAGTAATCATTAATCATAATTTTCTAAAGTAATCATTAAATATGTTTAACAAAATGTTAAATAATGTTACGGGAAAAATCATTTAATTATATCAATTATAAAATAATATAAATTATATTAATCTAAAGTTGAAACCTAAAAAAGGAATAGTTTTTGAATTAAAAATTTTCATTCAATTCAAAAACATTTCTTTTTTCTCTAGCTAAAGAATTTTTGTAATTCACAAAAGGAATCTTAATGCAAAATACAAATAAAATAATAATGGAGGCATCCTATTCAGTCCTATTCAAACTTTATGAATTTTTAATTTTGACAAAAAAAAAAAAAAAAAAAAAAAAAAAAAAAAAAAAAAAAAAAAAAAAAAAAATATTTGTGTTTAAAAATTTCAAATTAATTTGTTTATTAAAATTCCAAAAATTTCAAAGCTGAGAAACAACAAAATAATATATTGGTTATATATCCCAATATGATGACTAAATTTACAAAAATTATTTAATGAGCCAAGCCTTTAACAATTGCTGTGGAATTATTTTAATGAAAAAATTCAGTTTAAAACGCAAATTTTCCCCCCAACTGGGATTTTGGATATTTCGGTGCAAAAAAGTGGGAATTTTTTCAATTCCCCGATTTTAGAACAAATTAATCTATATTATAGCAAGGACTCATTAAAATACTTTAACTTGTTTTAATTTTATTGAAGTCCAAATAGTAACTTTATTTCACAGAAAAATATTTTATCAAAGATAAAAAATGTTCCTATTAATTTTTTAATTAAATCAATTATGCAGTTTAACAAAATGGAAATTTTATAATGTTTTTAGCTAAAAACTATTTTTCATATTGTATTGATACATTAAATAAATAAAATATAAATAATACAAATAAATGATCATTTAAATAATTGAACTCAAATTT
Source organism: Phormia regina (assembly GCA_001735545.1). Taxonomy (NCBI): domain Eukaryota; kingdom Metazoa; phylum Arthropoda; class Insecta; order Diptera; family Calliphoridae; genus Phormia; species Phormia regina. Next base: position 23,151 of record MINK01187595.1, read on the forward strand.
TTATCATCGTACTCGTATTTCAATTAAAAAATAATTGATTATGTATTATTCTTAATTAAAATTGGCTTTTAGATTTTTTACAGCAAATATACGGTCTGTTAATCAAAGATAACAATTATTTCAATTACTTTTTTAATTGTATCAATTATTAAATTTATAAAAATTTTAAATTTTTAATACTTGTTTCTAAAAACAAAATATTTTAGGGGCTGAATTTTTTAATTGATTTAATTAACAAATTAAATAAATAAATAAATAAATAAATAAATAAATAAATAAATAAATAAATAAATAAATAAATAAATATAAATTATAATTTGAATAATTGAGTTATAGTTTTTTCATTCTTTGAGTTTCAATTAATAAAATAATTGAATACGAATTGTTCGTAATAGAAATTATAATTTAAAATGTTCTATATAAAATTTGAATTTAATTTATTATAACACTTTTTTCCAGTTAGAGAAATGTTTGAAATGGCTATAATATTCTAATTAATAATTTAATTAAAAATTTTTTTCCGTGTTCTATAAAAAATCTAAAATTGATTTATTAGAATATTTTGATTGGTTGTAATTCATTTAATTTTAAAAATATTTAGAAACATTTTAAAATTCTAATTAATTATTTAATAAAAATTTGTTTAATATATTTGTTCTCTATAGAATATATAAGAAAATTTTACTATAAAATTACTTGAAATATTTTAAAAGTTAATACTTTTAATTTATTTAATATTTTATTGAAAATAAAAAGGAATTAAACCCAGATATCCTGGTTCGTAGGACCAAATTTTATTAAATAAAACATTTACTATAAAATTACTTAACCTATTTTTTTAATAAATGTATTTAATATATTTTTTTACTTTCATTTTCTTTTTAGGTATGTTAAAAACAATTAATAATAACATATGTGTATATAACAAGTAAGTTATAATTAATCTCAAATAATTTAATTTCTCAAACCCACATTGTTCGTTTAAAGGTTTAACAAAAAAAGATAAGTGAAAGAATTGAAACCCTTCCAATTTTACTTAATCTTTTTCTCTAACTATCTACTTTTTTTGTTTAAAACAATTAAACATTTATTTACTTTCACTCTTTGCAATCAATAAAATTCTATTTTTATTATTTACTTATTTTCCAAAACGTTTTTGCACTCTCACCTGACACTGGAGCAAATAAATAAAAAATAGAGAAACAAATTAATGGAAAGTTAAATGCAACATTTGCACGTAAATTCAATGTATGGGAAACGCGTGAATGTGTTTTATTTTTAGTTTTTAGTGTTTTTTTTTTTTTTTAGAAAGGTTGGTAGGTGGTTGAGTTGTGTCACTTCTTAAGGAGTGTCATTCAAGTGGAAAAGATGAAAAGTTGTTGAATGAAGTGAAATGCTTAATAACAGGAAGATAAAGCAGATTGAAAGCTATTGAAACATAATAAAAGATTTCAATAAAATCTATGAGTTTAAGGAGACATAAACCAAAAGGGTCATATTGAAGTTAAAAGTGGGTTAAGGAGAATATTGAAGATCTAAAAAAAATGACTACACTAATAGTAATATGAATGTAAAAAATTTAAAACATTTCGGTTTTAGTTTAGTTCTAGTCAAGTTCTATGTAGTTCTGTTCTAGGTTTGTTCAGGTTTAGTTCGAGTTATAGTTCGGTTCAAATTTTAGTTCAGCTTCAGTACAGTCCCAGTTCAAGCTCAGTTCTAGTTCAGTTCTTCTACAGATTAAAATCAGTTCTAGTTTACTTCTTGTTTAGCTATCTTCGTTCTAGTTAAATTCAAACTTAATTTAGTTCAAACCTAGTTCAGTTCCAGTTCATTTCTAGCTTTATTTTACTTCAATTTTAGTTCAGTTCTAGATCGGTCCTATTTCATTTTTAATTCAGTTTTAGTTTAGTTTCAGTTCAGTTCCAGTTCATTTCCGGCTCAGTTCCAAGTCAGTTCTAGTTCAGTTTTTGTTCGCGTTCTAGTTCAAAGTTCAGTACCAGTATCAGTTCACTTCTAGTTAAGATCACATTCAGTTCAAGTTCAGTTCTTTTTTATTTCTAGTTAATTCAAGTTCAGTTTTAGTTCGCTTTTACCTCATTTCTAACTCAGTTCTAGTTCAATTCAAGCTTAGTTTCAGCTCAGTTCTAGTTTACGTTCAGTTCTTGTTTAGTTCCACTTAATTGTAGTTCAGTTTTAGTTCGCTCTTACCTCAATTCTAACCCCGTTTAATTTCAATTTAAGCTCAGTTCTAGTTCAGCTAGTTCTAATTCAGTTCTATTTCAGTTCCAGTTCAGTTCTATTTCAGTTCTAGTTCATTTCAAGTTCAGTTCTAGTTCAGTTTTATTTCAGTTATTGTTTAGTTTTAGTTCTAGTTGTGTTCCAGTTCAGTTCTAGTATATTTTTAGCTTAGTTCTGTATCATTTCCAGTTCATTCCTATTTAAGTTTCAATTCTCATTTTCTTCAGACAGTTTCCTGTGTATCTTGTAAATCAAAAATTAATCGATCTTATTAAAGCAGTGGCTACTGCTCCTACAAGAAAAAAACTTACAATTGTTATTCCTTTTGTGTATATCCCAGCTGCAGTCAAGGGTTAAATTAAGCAATTTTCATTTTAATAATTTATTTTCTTTGTCCACATCAATTGTATAAGACTGGCTCTGGATCGTAGGTCTTTTTTTTAGTTCTTTTTGGTGATGATGTGCAGCTTATGTATGTTGTTGCTTCCTGTTGTTCTACTCTCATAGATTTGTCTTGTTAAATTTAAATTGCTAATCACTGATTTAACATTCTGTTGCATACATGCATTTTATTTTATTTTAAACACAAACACACACTCAACACAACACATGACAAAACAAGAATATATATGACTTTATATACTTAAATGTTGGAGAAGGAGGTGGTCAGAAGGCTACACAATAATATTGTGGCATTTATAGAAATAATGCTATATGCATATAATTTTTCTGTTCCTATTGGATTTTGTGACTTTTTTTGTCATTCTATGATGGGGGTTTTTTTGTCCAGTCACATATGCAGCCTGCATATAAAAATTTCTCTTAAAAATTATTTTTCTTCTGTTTTTGATGATGATGATGCTGCAGTTAGTTGCTACTTTTGCTTGTTTATTTTTCTATAAAAACTATCTTCATGTTGTAGTTTTTTTTTTCTCATAAATAATATTTTTATTTTAGATTTTTTTTTATTTTCTTATATTTTTTTTTCTTTTCGCAAAAGAAAAACATCATGTTGTTATGCATAAAGCTTTTGGTTGGTAAATGACTGCGGTTGAAAATGGTCTTTAGGGGTCAGATGGTATCTCATAAATGTTAAATTTTATGCGCACATTCTATTCGTACTAAAAATCTAAAAAAACAACAACAATAGCAATACATTAGTTTTTGCATTTTTCATAACTAAAGTTATTTGTTTTTCTTTGTTTATCTTTCTTGTTGGTAAAAATACAAAAAAAAACAAATCTATAGTCCAGTTGTTGTTTTGAATTATTTTGTAAGACAGAGGGTTGTTGAAGGTATTAAATGTTTAATTAATAAAGTTTATAAATAAGTTTGCTACTTGAAATCATTTTAGTTGAAAAAGAGGTTATAAAATTAAATCTCGATCATCTTTTCCCAAATTCAATTTTGAAGGGAATAAAAAAAAAACAATGTTTTAGTTCATTCCAAATTCATTTTTGGTACAATTTTAGCTTCAGTTCTAATTCAATTTCAGTTCAGTTTTAATTCTTTTTTCTGGTTCTGAGTTGTAGTTCAGTTCCAGTTCTAGTTCAGTGCTAGTTCAATTCTGGTTCAGTTCTGGTTCGGTTCTAGTTGAGATTAACTTCCTTATAGTTCTATTTCAATTTTAGTACAGTTTTAGTTCTTGTCAAGTTCAAGTTCGGTTATACTTCAGCTCTGCTTCCTTCAACTTTAGTTGCATTTTATTTTTAATTTTGTTCTAGTTTAGTTCAAGTTCAACTCTAGTTCAGTCTCAGTTCAATTCCCGTCCAGCACCAGCACCAGTTCCAGTTCAGTTTTTTTTTGCAGTTCTTGTTTAGTTCAAGTTCAGTCTTAGTTCGCTTTTACCACTATTCTATCTCCGTTTTAGTTTAATTATAGTTCGGTTCTAGTTCAGTTCTAGTTCAATTCTATGTCAATTTTAATTCAGTTCTCGTTTAATTCAAGTTCAGCCCAGTTCAGTTTCGGTTCAGTGCCAGTTTAGTTGAAGTTTTGTTCTTGTTCAGATCTTGTTTAGTTCTAGTTAATTATAGTTTAGTTTTATTTTGCTTTTACCACAATTCTAGCTCCGCTGTAGTTCAACTCCACCTCGGTTCTAGCTCACTTCTGGTTCAGTTCTAATTTAATTCAATTCACTTATGGTTCGTTCTAGTTTAGTTCTGCTTCTGTTTCAGATCAGTTCTAGTTCAGTTCTATTTCAATTCTAATTCAATTTTAGTTCAGTCTTAGTTCTAGTTCAGGTCAAGTTCTAGTTCAGGTCAAGTTCTAGTTCAGTTCAAGTTGATTTCTAGTTCAGTTCAAGTTCAGTTTTTGTTAAGTTCTATTCGAGTTCTTCTTTAAACTTCAGTTAAAATTCATTAATAAATTATATTAAAAAAATTTTAAATCTTAAAAAATGAACTAAAAATATTTATATTTAAAGCTGAATTAAAATCAACTTCCTTTAATTCTCTGCTTCCTAATACTTTCAATAAATATGACTAAATAAATACAAACATATTTTTTTTTATGCTGCTAGTTTCGGTATTATTTCTTTACATAAAGATTTTTCTTTTTTAAAATTACTAAACATTACAAGTAGCGCTTTTTCTTTATAAATTCAATTTATGAAAAGAAAAAAATAGTAATAATAAAAATAAAGATAAAATATAAAGAGTAGAAAAATAAAAATAATAAAAAGTTACTAAGTGCTAGACAAAAGTATTTTAGTACCACAACACATTTTAAAATAAGAAACGCCATCAATCAAAATGTTTTATTTTGTTATACGAAGAAGAAAAAAATAAGACTCTTACTTAGAAAGGAAGATCAAATCATCATAAATGTTTGTTTAAGAGACCATAAATTTATATTTTAAATTTCAATTTCTATTATTATTTTTAATACAAAGAATTTAGAAGCAACAACATTGCCATCATATGATAAAGGTAAATTAATTGAAATTAAGGGAAATTATTAAAATAAGTAAACTGACGACATAACTGACCCCAAGTAATCAAGGGTATAGTCACAAAGATTAATGTTATTAAAAAATTGTTTTTATCACTAAACCACTCCCTATACTTACTGTAAGTACTAAATTCTAAATAAAATCTTCTAATTTATTTCCTTAAATATTATTTTTATATTCAACATTTATTTAATTGAATAATTATGTCGTTTTACAAGATTTATTACATAAAGTAGCTCTGGACACATTATTTTTTCACTCAATTATTTTCACACAAAATATGTGTATGAGTTGGCGCGAGTAAAGGTTTTCTTTAATTACCCCTAAATAATGACCAAGTATTTTTTATATTTTTATTTTCCCATAAAATTTATGTTTAAAAGTGACTAACAAACCAAAGAGATAAATGAAAAGTAGAAAACATGTTGAAAAAAAAGGTTCCTGGACTTTGTGCAGTTACAGCCTCTTCCTAAATTTACAAACAAACAAATAAAGACTAGAGAGAATTGCTTTCCTAGTTAAGGCAAATAAGTTGTAGTAATTAAGAACAAATATACAAGAGGAAAGAAAAACTAAAAAAATAATAAAATTGTTAAATAATTCAAACAGCAGAGATTCCCACTCAGATTCCTTTACTCGAATTTCCTTTAAAAATACCATTTATTAAAATTAAAATGGTTTCAAAATGCACCTATTTCCTCTTTCTAAATTAGGTACTTAAGATTAAAGAATCACTTTTTTGTAGCTTCTATTTACTTTGTCTACATAGCACCTATGCTTAGCGAAAAAAGTTTTGAAAGCTTTTTGACGATTTGAATTTAATTCCGTTATTTATTATACATATTGATTTGGTACTAAGTTTAAAAAAAGGTTTTAAAAATACATAACTTTTCTCTCTCGTGTGGGAACCGCTTTATTGAACTTTAAAATCATTTTACTTGTACTTTATAGATAGAAAGTAATGTTGTTCTACTATTTAATGTAGCAGCTACATTTTGAAGGATGATGATTAGGGTTTTAAGAGCAAATGAATTAAGACCTTTAAGGTTTGACTTCAGAACATTTAATTGTATATGGGGTATTTCATACTTTATATTATACCAATTATCACAGAATATACAAATAGCCTCAAATTTCAATTCTAATTCGGGTTCTCATCTAGTTCAATTCCAGTTGAGTTCTAGCTTATTTTCAATTCCGTTTGTGTCCACTTCCAGTTGATTTCTAGTTCAGTTCTAATTCATTCCTATTTGTATTTAAGTTCAGTTTTAATTTAGTTCTAATTCATTTTTATTTCAATTTGTCTTAATTTTTAATTCAATTTTAGTTCGATTCTAGTTCAGTTCTAATTCTTTTCTAGTTCTGTTCTATTTCAGTTTTAGTACTAGTTAAGTTTAAGCACAGTTCTAGTTCCATTTTAGTTCAGTTCTAGTTCATTTCTAGTTCTGTTCTATTTCAGTTTTATTTCTAGTGAAGTTAAAACTCAGCTTTAATTTTGTTCTAGTTCCGTTTTAGTTCAGTTCAAGCTCAGTTCTAGTCCAGTTCTAGTTCAGTTATAGTGCCGTTTTAGATCAGTTCTAGTTCCGTTTTAGTTCAGTCCTAGTTCAGTTCTAGTGCAGTTATAGCTCCACTTCTAGTTCAGTTCCAGTTCTAATTCAATTTTATTTCAGTTTCAGTTAAGTTTTAGTTCATTTCTGGTTCTACTTGAGCTCCAGTTCATTTCTAGTTCTGTTCTATTTTAGTTTTGCTACTAGTTCAAGTTCAAACTCAGTTCTACTTTTGTTCTAGTTCCGTTTTAGTTCAGTTCAAGCTCAGTTCCAGTCCGGTTCTAGTTCAGTTACGCTTTAGTTCAGTCCTAGTTCAGTCCTAGTTCAGTTCTAGTGCAGTTCTAGTTCCAATTCTACTTCAGTTTTAGTTCAGTTCTTGTTCAGTTTTGATTCACTTCTGGTTCAGTTCTATTTCAGTTGAAGAACTACAACTAGTTCAATTATAATTTAATTTTAGCTCAGTCTTAGTCCTATTTCAAGTCAAGTATTAGTTCAGTTCTTGTTTAATTCTGTTCATTTCTAAATGAGTTATATTTCATTTCTGGTTCAGTTCTAGTTAAGCTCAAGTTTAGCTCTAATTTACTTCTAGTTCAGTTGTATCTCAGTTCTATTTTATCTCAAGTTCTGTTTTAATTCACTTCTAGTTCGGTTCCAGTTCAATTCTAGTTCAGTTCTAGACCAGTTTTACTTTAGTTTTAGTTCAGTTCTAGTTCTACTTGAGTTCTATGTCAGTTACCTTTAAAAACTAGTTCAGTTGTGGTTTAGTTCTAGTTTAATTTTATTTCTAGTTCAGTTATAATTCAGTTCCCGTTCTGTTCTAGTTCAAGTTCAGTTCTTGTTTAGTTCTAATTCAGTTTTAGCTCATATTTATTTCCGCTTTATTTCAGATCTACTAGAATTATACTTCAGTTCTATTTCAGTACTTTCAATTTGGGCGACAAGTGTCGCATATTACCTTTAGTTGAAAGTCCTCAATTAAAGTGTCAAAAAAAGAATTTATTTATTTATAGTTCTAGCTTCTTATTGGACCCACAATTGTTAATAAATATTCGGTATCGATTATTTCGTGTCGGGACTTTTTGAAGTTGCCTACAATTTAATAGATATTAAGTAAAGATATCAGTTAAAAATTCTCATCTCCCATAAAATTCTATATATACCTACTTATGGTTATATGTTAGTTGATTATGCTGACTCTTTCATAGGAAACTGGCGTATCGGCCCTCCTTGAAGTTACCCACATTTGATAAAAAAATTAAACTAAGATTTTAGTTAAAATTCTTTTCTTCCATGAAATTCTCCACATATGATTATATGTTTCTGTTTTTTTTTACTTCAAATACGTTTTGATTTTAAATTCTTTGGTCCCAGCATGAGTATGGATATTTTTCTTAATTTCCTTGTAAATTCTCTACCCTTTTCTTCATTTAGACATTGAAAATTGCTAATGTTTTAGTTTATCATGATGTTGTTTTTTTTTTTTCGCTTACTTTATGCTTTAATTGTAAATAGTTACTACTTAATACTTGCAACAAAAGGAGAATTTTTTATATATGCAACTAAATATATAGTTGCAACTTGTACAACAACCAACATATGGATGTATGTTCAATTTTAACTCGCCATGGGTTTTTCAAGAAAAAGCTTTAACTCATCATAATGACTTTAAGGATTAAAATCATCACTTTGTGTTGTTATTATGTGTGTGTGTGTGGGTTAGATGTGTGTGGATATGTATTTTCAATGTTGGTTTGAGTAAGTAACTAAAACTAGATTAACTGCCACCAAATGCTGAGCTTCATATATCAATGTTATGAAGCAGAAAAGGAAAAAAACAAAACAGTAAGATGCCATTGAAATATGGTAGTGGCTTAATTTATCCATTAAGCTTTAAAACATAAGGATGAAATTGTGTGTGAAGTTTATAGTTTAAATGGGGAAGTATATCGTAGAGAGAAATTTAATTTTTGTTTTCAAACATTTTTTAAAAATCGATTTTTAATACAAAATTTAACTACAATATAACACTTTTATGAATATACCCTGTTATAGTATTAAAATTTCACATACTATTTTATATATGTTTGTACATAAATGTTTGTCAGCTTAAAGTTTAAAAAAGCATGTTTAAGAATTCAATGTACGGGTACATTGATGTTAATGCAAAAGGGCGTTGATTATTACAAGAACCCTCCGTTGTAATTACAAAACTACAAAACTATATATATGTTGTTTGGCATTTATGCGAGTTTATCTAAAGATATTTGTAACATGTCTTAATCACAAACAATAGAGTTGTTAACAAGAATGACACCACTCTCTAGGGACTTAATAAATACAACTTTTGTAATAATGAGTCTTTAACAAGCGGAATTGAAAGGGCTTATGATATGATTAATTAGCAAAAGAATTCGAAAAATTGCTGGGGAAAAAATATAAAGATATTTAAAGGCTTTTGGGGAGAGGAACTAAATAAGGGGAAACAAAAATTTTGCTAAATAATTTATGGAAGTAATTTAAAGATATTTTTCTTAAATTACTGACTATCAAATAAAAATTGATTTGAAGTAATTGTTTTTAATTTAATTAATAATTTAAATTAAGTACTTTACCATATTATTAATAATTAAATTTGTAGCTTACCTGAAAGTAGAAAGAAAAATATAATAATTATTAATAGAAATTAAATAAGAATTCATCGAAAAAAAATATAATAAAAATATGTTTAGGATAATATAAGATAAATAAAACCAGGAGCGTTCATTAGACTTTAACTGTTTTTATTACGAAAATAAAGTTTTGATATAATTAATAAAAATAAGAAAATTATTTTCCTGTTCACTTTATTAACTTTTTCCCGAAGCAATATTAACATTTTTTTTTTTTTTTTTTTGAAAAATATATCAGTTTTTATTGACAACCATGTCGATTTTTTGTAAGTTTGATCGAAATGAGTGGCGAAAAAAATGTACTTATTATAAATTATTAAACAATTTCAAAAAATCCTACAAATTTTACAAATAATTGGCTACAGGTCTATAAGATCCTAAGTAGTGGCTAGATAAATAAGAATTATATGATCTCTAGTAACCGTTTCTAAGTTCTTTTTTTTAATTTTATATATGTTAGCATTTTTTCGGTGGCACCCCTTACAACAAAAAAAAAAAAAACACTGGTCGACGAAATATATTGAGCACTTAAAAAAATAAAGTTTGAAAGATTTCAAGATATCTTTTGGTGTATCACTTATGTCAATCGTCTACACCGTTCTTAAGTTAAGAGGAAATATACCAGAGTAATGGTGTCACTAGACACGCCCATGAAAAAATCTAAACCAAATGAAAAAAAAAAAAAAACTGAAACCGTATTTGTATTTAGCACATCAAAAGGCATCCAATTCAAATATTCGTCTTTGGTGGACGATTTTATTATCGAGCAGTGTAATCTTATAGTTTGGTACTTTTTTGAAACTTGACTCTTTTTTTTTTTTTTGAACCCTATCTATCTTTTAATCCAGTCAACCTAGTAATAAAATGTGCATAAAATTAATATTTTAATGACAATTGGCGAATACAAGTTTGGTACTTCCTACAAATACGAACGTTTAATGTGTAAAAAATCGTACCTGATTATGGTACTTTGCTTCAAAAAAATATGTACAAATATTTTTCACCTTTTCCTAACATTTTAACATTCATTTAGTATAATTTTTAAATTCATAGGAATACAATATTTGTTATATTCTGAGGAAATAAAAAGTCCCAAAAAAGGGGGATAAAGTCGGAAAACTAAATTTTATTTAATTTAAATAATAAAGTTATTATATTAAACCTAGAAACATGAAATTAAACGTATATGATCCTACGTTAATGAAACATCATAATAGGGAAATTTTGTGGTACTTTTTTGTTCTTCTAATGGTACTTTTTTTAATTTTATACAATATTAAATCTAAAAACATGAAATTAAGGATCCTATGTGTTAAAAGGGGGTATTTTTGGTACTTTTTTGGTTTTCTAATACTACGTTTTAAATTTTCTATAATATATTATAGCAGTTCATGAGATTTAGGGTATTTTATAATACCTAATATTGAACTGTTATACACATATTAGTATAAACTGATAAAAAAAATATAATAAAATATTTTCAAAAATACTATTATATTTTTTGTTAAAGATTTTTTTATTTTCATGTTATTATTCTCTTAAATCTATTTTACAAAAATAAATTACATTTTATAAAATTTTCACACTTTTCTATGTACAACAATTTGTTATATTAACCATGGAAGTCCAATAGCACTTTTCAATGAACATTTTGCTTCTTTTTTTTTTTTTGTGTTCTAACAAACTTGGAGTGTACAGTGGGGTAAAATGCAAAATGTTTAGATGTATGTCCTAAACTATTAATCTGATAGAATTTAGAAATTTAGAAAAATCATTCTGAAGTCAACCTATTATAACACAATACGAGCTACAATTTATAATATATGAAGAACTTATGGAGGAGCACTTAAACTTTCAGAAAAGTCATTTCGTAATCATTCTGTAATAACACAATACAGGCTACAGGGTTTCACAGTTGAATATTTCAAGAATGTAAATCGTTGTTTTTAAGTTTTTTGTCTCCTAAACTATTGCTCGGGCCGAGCAGTTGGGATCGAATTGTAATATATGAAAGAGTTGTAAAGTACATAAGCTTTCAAAAAAATCATTTCGTAGTCACCCTGTAAAACGTTAATTAATCATTTTTTGTCCCCTAAACTATTACTAGGACCGAGCAGTTCGTATTGAATTGAAATGTATAGAAGAGTTGTAGAGTAGAACTTGAGCTTTTAGAAAATTTATGTCGTAGTCACCCTGTAGTAACGCAACACAAACTACAGGGTGTCAAAGTTGACTATTTCGAGAATGTAAATCGCTGCTCAAGAATTTTTTGTCCCGAGCAGTTCGGATCGAACTATAATATATGAAGGAGTTATAAAGGAGGACTAAAGCTTTCAGAAATATCACCCTGTAGTAATACACTACAGGGTATCAAAGTTGACTATCTCAACAATGTAAATCGTTAGTTAATCGTTTTATGTCCCCTAAACTACTGCTCGGCCCGAGCAATTCGTATCGAATTGAATGAGTTATAAAGGAGGACCTAAGCTTTAGAAAAACAATTTTAATAGTCACCCTGTAATTACACAATACAAGCTACAGGGTGTCAAATTTGACTATCTTAAGAAAGTAAATCGGTACTTAATCATTTTATGTCTTCTAAGCTACTGTTTATTCCGAACAGTTCCTATCCAATTGAATTGTATTGATGATTTTTAGAGGTAAACTTGAGCTTTTAGAAAAATCTTCTCGTAATCACCCTGTAATAACACGTTATAAACTACAGGATTTCAAAATAGTCTTCAATAAAATTTCTATTAAATGCCCCCAAAAGTTTAAGAAATACACATTTATTACCAAAAAATTTGTGTTTGGTCCCACTATGCAACATGGTAAAGAGATTTACTTTATAGCACTTAATCAAGGTATAAAATTTCATTGTTGTATTCAAATAAAACTTGTTTTACAAAAAAATATCAATATTTTAATAAAGAACAAAAAAAATGCTTTTTTGCATCCAAGATTAATGGTTTATTTTCAAAGCCAGATAAAATTTCAATATAAATTGATTTCAGTTTTACGGAAAAATAATATAAATAACATAAAGGTGTTAAAAATTAATATAAAATGCAAAATAGGAGAAATATAAGGAATATAAATGGCTTTTAGTTGAAGTTTTTAAAAGAAAATGAAAAAGAAATAAAATTAAAAATGATTACTGCTAAAACTGAACAACAATTTAGTAAACATTTTTCTTTTTTCAAAACCGTTTATAAAACTATTTTATTATTAACTAAAACTTTCAATTAATTATATATTAATTATTACCTTTTTGGTGGCAAAAAACAAACATTCCATTACCAAAGGCACGTAAATTTTTAAAAAAGGAATTATAATTCCAAATTAATTAAAGAAACAATTTTATTTTACTTTTGTGACTGATCCATTTTTAATATGAATTTTAATTTTAATTATGATTGATTTAACGGTAAAATTTTATTTTATAATAATTTCAATTTGTTACAATATACAACATATTTTCAATTAAAATTCTCTCAACATTCTTTTAAAGTTGATTTTAAACTTGTGTAACATGACGTTAAAAGAAATACGAGTATCTATGAGTATCTTATGCTTAGATGCAGTAAAATTGAAAAAGATACTTATACTGTAAAACTGGTAAGAGTTTATAGATACACGTATTTTTAAACATGATTGATTTCATACTGTAATAATAAGTTTTTTTTCACTCTTAACAGCTATCATTATATCTAAGTTTGTGGTTATAAGTATCTGTATCTTTGAGGTTTGATTTTATAATTTTTCTTTAATTAGTTTTTTTTTTTCATATATCAAAGTTTTCTTTTGTGTATTTTATTAACATATTAATGTTTAGGTTCTAACACCTTTAGGCCATTCTCATCATTAATGTAATAGATTTTATAATTGTTTTCCTTTTTAACATTAAGACTAAGTTTTGTAATTAATCATTAAAGGAAATGTTTAGAAGAATTTTTTAACATTATTTTAGTTCTATTTAGAGTTAATAACTCAAAAGTCATTTAAAATGTAATCAAGAGGTATAAAGAAAATGTTCTAATGTTTCTTTAATGTATAAATATTAAATAAATGGATTTTTAAGTTCTTGTTTTTCTAGGAAAATTAATTTTAAATTATTTATAACTTAAAGGAAAATTAATGTGTAAAACGGTTTAGAAAAATATGGCCTATTAAACGATTTATTTAAGAAAAAAAAAAACTATTGCTATAACTATTTTAATTGTATTAATTACTCTAGTAATCAAAATGAAAATTTTCCAATATTTTCTACAAAAAATAAAACGATTTGGAAGCTTTTAATTATTAAACGATTTATCAAAAATCCAAACTATTCCAATAACTATTGTAATTGTATCAATTATTCAAGTAATCAAATTAATTTTCTTAAATTTTTTAAATCTTTTTATTAAAAGTAGACTAATAATATTTTATCAATTAGAAAATTAATCAAATAATTTGAAAAATTTTATATAATAAAAAATAATTCAATATCTTTGATTCCTCAGTATCACAGTAATTTATTTTATTATAAAAAAATATTTAAAATAATTTAAAAATTTAATTAAAATTATTCCGAAAATATTTTTTCGAGCGTAAAATAAAATATTTATTTTTAAAAGAATTATAAAACAGTTTATCTTATGTTACACTTGAAGAAAATTCTGTAAAACAGATTTTAATGCTTAAAAAAATATTTAGCAAAAAAAATTATAACAGTTATGAATTGTATATAACAGTTAAATATTGTATATAACAGATTGTAGAATTTTAGATCTTTGCCTCGAGAATGCTTCAAACTATCATGTTCAGTATATCTTAGTTAAAAGTTTTTTTTTATCAAAAATATTTATAACAGTTATTATATATGTATGACGGTTAAACATTTTCTATAACAGTTTACTAAAAGTTACTTTTTCTCATAAAGAAATGCTATGGAATCCAATAACTTTTAATAAAAAATATATAAATATTTGTCTAAAATTAGCTCCAATTAAAAATGAGCATAACAGTTTATTTTGGTATTACAGTTGCAATATAATATAATTTAATGTGTTATAACCAGGGAAACCATAATATGCTCTAAAATAATGGGTTTTATGTGCATTAAATATGCAGTAAAAAACGAAAAATATGCTTAGAAAACGCGAAAATATGCACGTAAAAAAAGAATTTTTTTTTATAATTTTTTAACAAAATTAAGTTTTTTATTAAAACAAATAAAGGATTTATTAATAATTCAAATCGTATTCAAACCGTATCGAATTTTGATTTCCTGTTTTCCATTCTACTCATAAAAACGTAGTTTTAAACAATATTATTAGTTCAGAAATTATCAAAATTACCATATGGATCCCTGAATGCCAGAATATCGTAACCGACCACATTTTTGAAATTCCTATTTTTATGAAAATTTGTAATTTAAAATCATTTAGATCATCTGATAAAATTTAATCGACGTGAAAGTGTCAAATTCTTTCTCTGTAAAGTTTTATTTACGGCATATTTTTATGGTTGATGGTCGATAAGCTTTCATTAAAAATATATTCTTTTTTCAACATTAATATCAATCATATCTTCAATCTTGTTGTTAAAATTAGAGTTAATTTTTTATAAAAAACAAATTTGAAGAAAGTATAAAAAAATATTCTTAAAACATTAAAATATGGTTTAAAGGGTCATTTATGCCCTAAAAATAACAAAATATGCTATAAATATGCACTAAAAATTACCAAATGCAAAACTATATCTTTAAGGGTAAAATATGCACCAACAAATCAATGTCAAAAAGGTTTATTTGTTTCATTTCATTCAATGTCCAGGAAAAAATATGCAATTGCATATTGTGGTTTCCCTGGCTATAATTCATTGATTAAGAGCCTTTTAGTTTTGCAAAAAATAAATAAATAAAAATACTGTTATATACAATAAATTTGTATAACAGTTACATATTTTATATAAGAGTTGGTCAGTTTTTTTAATTAATAATAATTTCTTCAAATTTAAATTAAAATTTTATATAAAATTTATAACAACGAACTTGTATATAACACTTTTATTTAATTATAACAGTTTATTATGTTAACTTTTATTTGCTGGCAATTAAACAAATTTTAGTTGATTTTCATTAAAAGACTTTCATATTATGTATAAGAGTTTGATTTTTCGCCTTTGATATGAATTTTTTAAAGCCATTAAAGAAAATAAATTTTATTTTTATAAATAATTAATTTTATATCAGTTATAAAATACGTTTAATATTATAATATTTCGTATTACGGTTTACTGCCTGTCCCACGATGTCGAACGAAAAATTCGAGTCGACATTTTATATGGAAAACANNATTGTTTCCCATATATTTTGTCGAACGAATTTTTCGATCGACATCGTGGGGCGGGCTGTTAATTTTTGTCTAAATTTTAATTCAAAATTTTGAGTATTTTATATAACAGTTTAAAATTGTTAATAAAGAAAAACTCATGTTAACCATATTTTTACATTTTTAAAAGCATATTTTAAAACTAAAAAAATACCTGAGATATATGAGTGATTCCATGTCAAAACGGACAGCAATCGGATTTGATATCTCCAGTTTCAATGAAACCGGTCCGGAAATATTTAAATAACGAAACAATTTTAAAAATTTTACAAATTAATTTTACTTCTAATAACTTCTTTAATAAACCTGGTAGATCTTTAGTTGTTGCTGCATTTTAAAAGAAGAAGGTATTACCTTCATAACGATGTATACATATTTTTTTTTTTTACATTAAAAGTTCAAAGGTTAACAGGCGTATTCACAGGTTTACCATTTTTTTCTTATGGAAATTTACATACAAAAAGTTAATAAACCTTTATCAAACATACATTAGTTTTTTGTGAATACGGCTGTAAAGTTGAAGATAATAAACTAAAGCTGTTATATCTCAAAAACAGATATTTTAAAATTGTTGACATAACTTTTCTCTATATGGATATAAAATTTCAAGTTGGAATCTTATTTAGTGTAGGAGTTATGAACAAAAATAACATCCAATTATTAATAACTCCGAAACTGTAGAAAAGAAAAATTTCATTTTAGTGTTGTTTTAAAATCAAGGACATTACCTCAAAAATGATAAATAGTGAGTAACTTTAGATCGAAAGTTCAAAGGTCAAAATAAGATTTACAAGAAATAAACCATTATATCTCCGAAAATGATTTTTTAAAATGCAAAAAAACCTGTAATATTAATAATATAACTCTACTTCATGCATGTACAAAATTTTATGTTGGACACTCCTTTAGAACAGAAGTTATATATCAAAATATGAACAAAATTAAAATGTATATATACGAGCTCATAAAAAAAAATATATTTTCAAAAATTCTTTTAATTTTTTTTTTCTGTATTTTGCTTCCTATTTCCTAAACAAATAGAGGCTCCAACTTGAAATTTGGCACAAATATATAGAAGAGTTACATTACCAATATTAATATTAATTTATTTATTTTTTTTAATAATTTTAAAATACCGTTTTTTGACATATTAAGCTTTAATCTTTATATTATCAATTTTGACCTTTGAACTTTCGAAGTATATATATGTTTTACATGTCCTTTTAGATTCTATGAGTTCTTCTATTAAATGAAATAAAAATAAGAATTGTACAATGAATATTTTACAAGTTATGAGCAACAGTGTTGCCATTTTAGCATTTTTTCTGCTAGATTTAGCAGAATGAATTTTGAAATTGCATATTTATTTTGAAAAATTCTGCTAAATGCTTTTTAGCATAATCGACCTACTAACAGCAGTTTTTTTTAGCATATTTTTTTTAGAACTTTTTTTAAATTTTAAAATTAAAATCAAGACTTGATACAAGACTTGAAACTAATAGAGTACAGAATTGTGTCATCATGAGTTTAATTTCATAATGATTAATGTTGTTCAAAGTACAAAAAAATAAAAAAAGGCTTAAGGCCAATCTTCAACACTTTGTTCGCGCATTTACACTTTTTGATCTCATTCGATCTTACGTAAACTAATAGAACTATGAACAAAGTCACATTTGTCCCAATTCCCAATTTAACTTGATAACTTTTTTTAGTTTTTAAACTTTTTTGGGGAGGGACTGGAATTTTGATATAGGGATTGATACTTATTGAAATTGTGTGTGCTCTGCGCTATATATTGTTGTTGTGCCCGAAATATTTAACGTAGTATTTTTGAAAACAAGAGCGAAAAGGCTGTTTTCACGAGCCACATTCATATAAAATAGTATGAACTAGTATAATGTGGTTAAAACTATACATTTAGCAGAATTTAGCAAATTATTTTTGGGAATTTAGCAGATGAAACTGAGCATTTTCTGGCAACAAAGTGTGATTACTTCTGGAAAAAAAGAATCAACCGCTTTTTGATTTTCGAAAGGTCATATTTTTGGACCGGGAGGATTCTTTACTGAGAAAATTTTGTGATTTAAGTAACATTTGCAATATTTAATATCTATAGCGAATTTCATATGTTACTATTATAGTTCCAAATTTTAAGGTCATATTTTCTACTTTTGAAACACTTATTTTCAGAAATATTTTATATGTAAATTTAACAGAATCATATTTACAGTGCTATTCTCCAATTAATGACAATTGTCAGTCATTAGTTATTATGATGTACTTTTATGAATGTAACAACTATCACCAAAAATTTATACAAAAAATAATTTTTCTCAAAGCTAAAATAGAAAAATTTTCCTTTTTGTCAAAATTTGTTTTATTATCACAATAAATTCGTTTATTACTCAGTCGTGAATAGCCCTGTTAATATTTTATTTTATATTTTTTATAAAACAAATAAAAATTAAACTTAATGCATCTTAATATAACAGTTAAACACTATTTGCATTATTTTTACGCATTATAGCATTTATATTTAAGAGAAAGTTTTAATAAAAAAAAACATTCTTGGAATATTGGAAAGAAATAACTTAATAAACTTAACAATAAACTTAACATAAGATAACATTCTTTATATAAATAATTTTATGCTTTAATACATATTTCTACTATAATACGGGAAATTCTAATAGAAAACAACATAAAGCAAACAATAGCAAAATATCTTATATATGTAACTAAAATAATTTGCTGCTATTTATAACAGTTTCATTTAAACGTTTGTTTGCTTAGCAAATATTATAAAAGTTATTTGTTTTTCTTTTTCTATTTTTTTCTTTAATGCAAATAATGTTACTTTTCCTTATTAAAACTTAACAAGAATTTAATGATTTAATAATAAGACGGAAATATTAAATACAAATTGAAATTAAACTTAATTTCCTTTAAAAAGAAAAACAAGTAAAAAGAACATAAATTTACTTCCGGCTATTGACAATAAATTTAAAAAAAAAAAAAAATAATTTAAGGTAATAGACAAAAATATGATATTGTTGCATAAAAAATGCTTTTCAAAAACCGGAACATATGCTTTTAAATTAAAAAAAAATATGATGTTAAAATATAAGTTTTTTTTTTTTGTGGTTATTTTTGCTAGAAATAGCTAGTTTTTCGGCAATTGCTAAATATTTTTTTTATCAATTTATATAGAAATAAAATTTCGTTTATTTTATGCAAAAAATACTATTAGATACAAAAGATAGCAAAATGTGCCACTTAAATGCAAAATATGCTAAATTATGCTTTTTAGTCTTAAATAAAAATATGCACAATTATGCTATTTTAATTGCTGAAATATAATCTGACTGATTGATTCATCATCACACAGTGTAATCCACTTTAATTGTTTTTTTTTTTTTTGGAAATTCGAATGTTTAAGGGGTAAAATCGGTAAC
Organism: Phormia regina; assembly: GCA_001735545.1. NCBI lineage: Eukaryota > Metazoa > Arthropoda > Insecta > Diptera > Calliphoridae > Phormia > Phormia regina. The sequence continues at coordinate 42,387 of MINK01187595.1, forward strand.
CTTATAACTCGCAAACTAATAGAGTTACAAACAGAAAAAAAGTTGAATAGTTATCGTTATTCATTTCAAAAATAATCGGACAGGTGTGAAAATCAGCCATTTTAGGTAGAAAAAAGTGTAAAAACTGTATTTTGGTACTTTTTTTTTGGCAACATATATCTTTGAAACTAATTAACATAAAAATAAAATAGTTATCATTATTCATTTCGAAAATAATCGGACCAATGTCTGGTACTTTTTGAAAATCTGCTATTTTAGGTAGAAAAAATATATTTTGGTACTTTTTTTGGCAACATATATTGTCGTATTCATGACTTATCAAAAAATGAGAAAAAAGTTTGATACTTTTTATAAATCCAAACGTTTAAGGGGTAAATATCGTACCTATTTTTGGTACTTTTTCATAAAACATTTTTTATACTGAAGTATTGATATGAGTACTACAATTTAGAAATAGTTTGGAATATAATTTTTGATATTTTAGTGGGTGAAAAAATGTACCAAAAAAGGGAGGGGGTGGTAAAGGTGGAAATTATATTAAATTCAAACTTAATAATGAATTTTCAATTACATTAAACATGAAATTAAGAAAATGTAGTTGGAAGATGAGAATTCACAAGATATGAATTTGTGTTACTTAGAAATATATGGTCCTGTGGGTAAGAATTCAAGAGGAAGGATTTTGTGGTACTTTTTTCATCTTTTATTGATACTTTTTGAATTTTTTATAATTATTAACCTAGAACCATGAAATTAGTTAATAAGAATTTATAAGAGTAAACTTTGTGGTACTTTTTTGTTATTTAAATGGTACTTTTTAAATTTTCTATAATATTCAATCTAGAAACGTGAAATTGAGAGCACGGGGTGCTAAGTGAATGAGAATCCATAAGAAAGAACTTTCTAGAACTTTTTTGTTCTTAAACATGAAATTAAATAGATTTTTGTAGTTCTTTTTTGTTCTTCTAATGGTACTTTTTGAATTTTCAATAATTATGAACCTAGAAACATGAATTTGACGATGGGGATTTTGTGGTGTTCATCTTATAGATTACTTTTTGAATTTCCAATAATACTTAACGTAAAAATATGAAATTAATGATATGCGGTCCTAAATAAATGTGAATCCATAAGAGGGGATTTTATGGTACCTTCTTGGTTTTGATGGTACTTTTTGAATTTTCTATCATTTTTAATTTAGAGCCATAATCCTAAGTTAATGAAAATCCATTAGGGGACTTTGTATATTTTTGTTAACCCTGATATTATTCCCTATAAAAATACTTTATTACTAGCAGTTATATTCCTTATATGTATACCTAGTACTTTATGTAGTTAAAAACTCCCAAGAGGGAAATATTCTTAAAAGATGCATTATCATTATAATGCATTATGCGTTATATAATAATATATTTTCAAAACATTTAATCTTAAAGTCTTTTATTCCATTCATTTGATCACAATTAATGTTGCATTAAATATGAAATTAACTAAAATTATTTGAGTTACTCATCAGCACATTTATAGTCATAATAATAATCATTTTTGACATGAAATAATGCAATCAATTTTGATGATGATGATTATAATGATGATGTTGATTTTGTTTTCAAAACAAAATTAGTGTGAAAATATTTGTAATGAAAATGAAAATAAAGAGAATTGGAAAAAGAACCAACAAAGTAAAGATTTTATGACTGGTAAAAATATTGATGTAAGAGGGGTTAAAAATTAATTGATTTAAGAAAGAAATATAGAGGAAGATAAACTAAACAAAAACTAAGGAAGGATCCCTAAGAATATATATTTATTATTCTCATAAATATTTAAAAAACAAAGAAATTAATCTAGACTTAGGGCTTAATTTAGTAAAACACTTCCTTTCGCTTTTCGTATAAATTGCTTTTTGTTTTTCAAAAAGTTTTTCAAAGTGTAATGAAGGAATTAAAAAAATAATTAGGTTAATTGCTTAGAACTAGTTAAATAAGTGTCTCCTAGTTATCTAAAAGGGAGACAATTGTTATCTTTAATTCTCTTTTTGTAGGTTATTAATAAGAAGGTTTTAGAGATGTGAAACTTAGACAATTTATAAGCCTTTTTTATAATGATTTTGAAATTGAAATGTTCATACTTAAGTTGGATGCCAGAAAATAGACAAAATTATGTCAATGGTTATTAAAATCATCAAGTTAAGTTGTTTTGTTTTTTGGGAGAAAGTCAAAATTAAACTTCTCTTCATTTTGAAACTTTAAAATAATGAAAATTTCATCAAGTTTTAGTGCATTTTTTCAAATAAAATGTATTTTAAAATACAAATTTTAAAAGGAACCATTAACTTCAGTTCCTTAAATGTATTTATCTCCAAGTTTTTGTAACATACATTTAGTCCTAATATTTGTATTATTTTTTGAAATATGTCTTATATTTTAAGTTCAATTTTCATTAAATGCAACTTGAAATATTACAGGATGATTATTCTGAAAATTAGTAGTGCACTTTAAAACTATAAAAAAATCGAAAAATAACTGCAATAGATCTGATACAAAAACAAAATCGGCTTACATGCCTACCTTTTGTCTTTGCTTTTTCAAATAACAGACAGTGGAGCAGAATTTAAAATTGTTGAAAATAAATCTATAACATTTAATCGGCTGATTGGATTTACTTAAAATTTCAGAGAGGCATAGCAGAGTTCAGTTAAGTTTTAAGTTTGAAAGCTGGATCCTATATATATTTCTGGAGCTTTCATATGGGAGCTCAAACTGCGGTGCTATGGAGAAAATATTTAACCACTAGCGAATTTTTATTCTTTAACAGATTTAAAAGTTTTGTATAACATCGTAAGGCTTATGATAAATAGTTTGAAAATATGCTTGCACATAAAATTTAGCTTTGACGCGGATCCACGGGGAGGGAAAAAAGGAAATTTCCCTCCATAAAATGAAAATGTTAGTGGAAAATATATACTAAAATATACATTTTATGCTAATAGTTGAGAAAATCATTCTATTTTCCTCCCCCAAAAGCTGGAGTTAGATCCGCGCCTGATTTAGCTCATATATTTTTAGAGTTATATGCATTTGAAATTCCTGTAGTCTCTATTTTGCAGGATCTCAGTCAAGAATTCTCCATAAAGAAGCCTAAGATTTTTAACAGATTTTATTATATTATTTTTTGTAATTATTTGAAGAACAAAATTACCTATAGAATAAAATAAATTTAAAGTCAATATCTTTATTGAAACCAAAAATAAAAAAAATTATATTGGAAAATTTTTAAAAAATTATCCAGCTGAAGGACGGACATTAGAATTCTCTCAAAAGAACTTTAAAATTCCAAACATTTATTTTTTTTTATTTATTTTTTTTTAATCAATATAAAAATCAAATGAAGGTATTAAAATTTTGAAAAAAAAAAATTTAATTGGAAAATTTTTAAAAATTATTCAGCACACGGACGGAAGGACGGACAGCAGAATTCACTCAAATAAAACTTTAAAACTCTAAAAATACATGTCTTTTACTTTTCAATTAATATAAAAACCCTTCATTTGATTTTAAATAAAAAAAAACAAATTTAAATATTAAAATATGTATATTTAAGCATTTAACTATAACGTATAGACAGATGGACGGACATTACAATTTTGCATTATTTTACTTACTAATATAAATAAAATAAAAATATAAAATAAAACTTGATCAGTAATGGGTTGATATTACCCCTCTCTAAATTAAACATCATTTTGCAATACATTTAACCATAATTTATCGCAGATGAACATTACCATTGTGCAAAAATAATTTCAAAAAGTACATTTTTATTTTTAATAATTAATAAAAGAAATCCAATTTTAACATTAAAATGTTGATATCACCTTTGTCTGAATTATGGGCCATTTTCATATTATTTTACCCCAATGTGCAATGTATTACTAAACTAAACCTTACCTTTATCTTCATTGAGCCTAAACAAATGGAAAATTATCAAAAATGAACAAACAGACGGATGAAAGGACGGACATCAGAATGCTCTCAAAAATATTTTCAAGAAAAAATTTCAAATATATTTTTTACACTTTTCGTTCAATATAAAAATCAAGTACAAATATAAAAAATAATGTTAAAAATTTTCCCTGAATTAGCCTTCATAATAGTAACACCTTTGCCATAATTAGGCATCATATTCGACCCATTTAAACCAAATGTATAGACAGACGGACAGACATTAATATTCTGCCAAAAAAAAAAGCTTAAACTATAAATAAAATTAAAATTTGGCTAATTTTTCTTTTCCTTATCATTTTAGCTCTAATTTTAAACAATTTTCTATATTAATTTCATCTTGGATTACTTCCCTTTTTCTTCTCTTAAAGATTTTTGAACTTTCAATAAAATTATAATAAAACTCTCTATATTCTTTTATAACTTTATACCTTCATGCGTTTTATTATTATTTCTTCAGTTTTCAGTTTAAAACCGTTTAACATTTTTTTCTTGTCATAATCATCATCGTAAGCCATTAGCGTTGTCGTAATTTTCCAATGACTGAAGAATTTATATGAATAGTTTTTGTTTTTTAATGTTAAGTGAATAGAAAATTTGTTTTTTTATTATGAATTTTTTATTTTGAAAATTATTTATAATTAACTCATTGTTAAGTACTCGGAAGACAACTTAATAGAAAGGGAAACCCCACACACATAGAAAGAAAATTTAAAAAATAACAATAACAAACAATTTTTTTTAAATTAATAAAAAATAAGTTAACAACAAAAAAAAAATTAAACAAAGAAGGGGAGTTTAAAATCCAATTAAATGTGGAAAGTTATTATGCATATACATATAAGTTAAGTATTGTAAAAATTTGTTAGAATAATAAAAAAAATGAACAAAATACTAATAAAAATTATATTGATGAAAATAATTATAAAAATAGGATATTATTAAAAATTTTTAAAAGGCTTATTTTTAAGCAAAAAAATTCTATCACAGTATACTTTCTGGTAAATTAAGGAGCAATATTTTTTATTTTTAAGAATGCTGATGGATTACTTATAGTAATTGACTTCAAGTAACTATATTGAAAAGTTATATTTCTCAGAAACACATTCACAAAGTTATAATAAACCTAGATGTTAAAGAGCTCAAATTTTATACGACTAGCATTAGCTTTAATATGAATATTTTGGACAAAAATTGGTACACTATCAATAGAGGGCATGGTACCTCCCATATAAAGAAAATATTATCATATCTAAGAAAATATAACAGAGTTCTAAAATTTTGTCGGAGCCACTTTGGTATCAATATTAATATTTAAGAAAAATATAGGCGGACTAGAATTAGGGGGCATGGTACCTCCCATATCAATTAAATGCAAAAATTCTTATATCTAAGAAACTATTGGAGTTGGAATGCTCAAATTTTGCACAAATAATTTTGACATCAATGAAAACATTTGTCTAATAAATTAGAATTTTTAAGAAAAAGGTTATATTTTAATTACTAAATAAATATATTTTTTAATCCTTTAATTACCATGTGTATTTCATTTCGGGGGTGGCGAAGCACACCGGGTATTAGCTAGTAATAATAATAAAATATTTTCTCATATTCCTGTAGATATTTTTCAGGGCTACTATAAACTGCAAAAAATGTTAAATTTCTTTAATATATATTAGTGTTTAAAACATTTGGAACTGATATAATATTTAAATGTTATTATTTTTTTAACCTTTATATAAATAGTTATACTGTTATTACAAGGAAATTTTGCCATTATTGCTAAAAAAGTTTATCATTATCAATATTATAAAATTTCCTTTTATTTAAAAAAATGTAACATTCTAGTAAATATTTTTAAGGGCAACTATATATTGCAAAAGTTAACTAAATTCTTTAATATACAATAATGTTTAAAACATTTGGAACTGTGATGATATTTCAATTTAAATCTTATTTTTTAAATGGCTCAAAACATTTGCAACAATTTTCTAGTTAATTATTCCAATTGAAAGATCACTTAGATCTACTTTTTTAAGATTATACAATTTTTTTGTTATATTTTTTTGTCTTTTTGTACAGTCATTACAGGGTAATTCTATCATTACTGCTAAAAATGTTTGTCATTTTCAAATTTATAAAATTTTGTTTTATTTGTAAGAAAAGTTAAATTAGTTTTTCATATTCCAGTAGATATTTTTAAGGGCTACTATAAATTGCCAAAAGTAAATAAATTCCTTAATGTACAATAGTGTTTAAAACATTTGGAACTGTGATAATATTTCAATTTAAATGTTATTTGCTTAAATTGTATGTCCCATTACAAAGTAATTCTGTCATAACTGTTAAAACATGTTTATCATTTTCGAAATTATAAAATTTTCCAGTAGATATTTTTCAGGGCTACTATAAACTACAAAAAATATTTAATTTCCTCAATATATAGTAGTGCTTAAAACATTTGGAACTGAGATATTAATTAAATTTAAATGTTATTTTTTTGTTCAATTATTTGCAACATTTTTCTCTTGCTAATTGAGATAATCTAATTGATAAACCATTTGAATTAATTTCTTTGAATTTATGCAACATTTTATATATATAATTATGTCCTTCCGAACAGCCGTTACAAAGTAATTCAGCCTTAATTATCAAAAAACTTCTTACAAAATTCATGGTATGAAAAGCTTTTTGCAGTTGCTGCAAAACAGAAAAGTCATTCGATCTATAAATACCAAAATTCGGATCTATAAATACCAAAATATGCATCAATGAATATTTACAAAAAATATTTCTTCCTTTCGTAAGAAAGAACCCATTTGGTATGATGTCAGCACGCCAAGAAAGCTCTGGAGTGGTATCAAATCAATAACATAGTTTTAGTACCAAGAGAGGTCAACTTTCAAAAAAGTGAATTCAAGAGGAGAAAAAGGTGTTTCAAAATAGCGAAGATTTTAACAGATGTGCACACTGTTCAAAAAAAGTGATTGAAGCAACTAACAAATCTTTAAAAAAAGGGTTTTAAAAAATGTTCCAGAATTTTATAATTAGTGGTTAGAATATTTCTGTGGTCTGTGCTAAATTATTAAATGATTAAAAAATAATCAAAACTCTAAGATCAACAGTTTCCAAGTTATTGAATATTATGTATGTTAAGAATTTTTCGATATCACTCCTTACTTTAAAAATGTTATTTATATGGTTTTTCAGTTGCATATTTTTTATAATTTTCTGTTAAAGAATAGTTTTTTTTCTATGAAATAAAGTAAATTACCAAAACAATTGCATTTGCCCCAATGTGCATTCCATGATACTCAATTTCATCTGAATATCAAAAAAAAAAAAAATTGTTTTTTTTATATAAAAATTGTATCATTTTTAGCTTTAAATACAAATAATTTCTGACCTCTATTACAATTTCATATTTGTAACAATTATTTTACAATTCGCAAAAACCATAAGAGCAAATTAAACATCTGCAACTTAACAAAATAAAAAAACATTTGTAAGAAAAAAAACGCAGCAGTAGGAGTAAATTAATATTTCTTTTTTTTTTAACAATTTCCGTTTCTATTATCTTAGCAATAGAAATAAACATAAAAATTATATATTATTAACTAAAAAATAAAGAAAATAAAAGAAAAACCATCTAACACATGTTGCAACTCATGACTTTATAAAGTGGGCGGGTTATTGTTATAGCTGCCACTAGCAATTTTTACTTCTATAACATGATTCTAATGTTCCACCAGAGCAGTATTACGGTTTCTAGAAATGCTTTATAATAACAAAAACAAAATAATTATGAAATTTTTCATGGTACATGAAAGCAGAAAATTATCTAGCAAAATAGTGAAAGTTTTTTTTTTCATACAGTTTTTTTTTTTCTAAAAGAAAACTCAAATGTATTGAAAAAAAAAAATAATAAAATAAAACAACAAACACAGAATCATGTTAAACAATTGAAAATTAATCAATTTTTTTCTTCTTCTTCTTTTTTTATTTACAGGTAAGAAATCATGAAATTCAATGGCGAAGGAAAAACATCTCATAAATTATCAACTTTTTCTATAAGAAAAAAAAAAAGATGTATTTCAAGGTGTTTGGTGAAACGTTATAAAAAAAATAACTATTGTATGTAAAAATTGTTGCAAAGAAACTAGAAAATTGTTAGGAAATATTTTAAGATGAAGAATAAGAAAAAACACATTTTAAACTTTAGTTAAAGAACTAGGAAGTTGTTAGTATTGTAGAGAAATTTGAAATTTTAAACATTAGAGATTTATTATAGAAATATTTGGGGAAAAAGAAAATAAAATTGCAAAGAAAACAATATTTAAGTAGCTTGAAAAATTTAAGCAAAAAGTAATTTATTTTAGAAATATAATTCTTTAAATATTTTTTCAGTATTCAAATATTTAAATTCAAAGTTTTAACATGAAAGATCATTTTTTATTTAAAATAAAATCGAACTAAAAGAATAATAAAGCAGGAAAATACTGATTTAGCTTGATGCTAAAACATCTACTTTTTATAAACCCTACGACTTAGTATCACTTTCTGAGACGATTTAATAATGTACGTCTGTCTGTCCATCCGTCCGTCCATATAATCCCTGTATTCAATTTTAATAATAAATTAATGAAATTAGCCAAAAAGTTATTATAATCCAAGGACAAAGCTTATTGAAATTGGTAAGGATCAGCCTATTTTTTCATGTAGCTCCAATACAAATGTTCCGCTTGTAAAAGGGTTTAACGAAAATACATTTTTTAAATATAAAAATATTTTATTGAAATTTGCCACATAAAAATTAATGAAGATTGGTCTATAAATCAATCAGTCCACAATTTATCTTAGCCCTTATATAGGGTCCACTTTCGGGAATCACACAAGAGAGAATTTTTTATAAATATAAGCAACGATCTAAATTCGTACACGAAAAGAAAAAAATATGGCGAATAGCAACCATAGTTGTCTGTAAATTATATTATTGCTAGAACTAGCACCATATTTTAGTTGAATCACAATAAAAATATTTTTGATATAAAACCATATTTTTTGTTGTACATGTAATTGATTCATGTATACAACAATAATATGGTGAATAAAAATATGGCGAATTACAACCATAATCGAGTACTGTCATAATCGAGTACTGCATAAGATCCTGCAATAAGTATGTTTAGTAAAATTGAGAGAACTTTTCCGTGTGTCACATGCATAGAAAAGCTCTCTAAACTTTACCAATACATTCATATTGCATGTGTCTATGAAGTATGTGTCTATGGGTTGCTTAAAGGTTAAAGTTGTCTGTAAATTATATTATTGTAAAATATATCACCATAATGTGATTGAACAACAATAAAAATATTGTTGATATAAAACTATATTTTTGTTGTATATGTACTTGTTTCATGTATACAGCAATAATATGGATGAAACACAATACAAAATATTGTTAATCTGCAACCAAATATTTATTTGTTTTTTTATTCATTTATACAACAATAATATGGTTAAATCACAATTAAAATATTCTTGACCTGTAATCATATTTTTGTTGAATATGTACTTGATTTAATAATACAGCCATAATGCAAGAAGCATAATAGACTGAATAAAAATCAGCAAGTATATCCATTGTAATGTACTAATTATATATATCGTTGCCAATAAAAAAGAAACATTTTATTATCAATTGAAAATTATAAACACAATAATCTATTTAGGTATTAAAAATAATTTTCTTTTTCACATAGAATTTTAACAACAAAAAATATGGTTCTTATTTAAACATATTACATAACATGTTGTGTCAACAACATAATTTTGAATTGATATAAATTACAACAACAAAATTGGATTTAAAATAAAATATATTCAACAATAACGATTTTTACGATGGAATATTGTTAGAGAAACATGTTTTATTTTACACTTAGTGCAAGTATTGGTCCATAATTGTCCACAGGTCTAGAAAAAAGGACGACCTATTCGATGTTTCATGCACAGAATTGTCGGGAGCTTTCCCGCATGTACTAGAGTATCCAATTAATCGGGGTGTCAGATTAATCGGTTTATTTGACAAATAATTATTCAAGGTTTAAAGTTTATCGATTAATGACCGATTAATGCCAAATTATTCGATTAACCGAATTGTTTTAGCAATGCATATTGATATGTAAATAACACAATTTAATTTGTTGAAACAGTTATTTAGAGACTTAGTGTTAATAATACCGGGTTTATCTTAATAGATCTGTCACCCATTTGTTTTAGAAAATTGGACTTTAGGCGTAATACTATAAATGTTATTCAAATTCAAGTTTAATAAATCTGTATATTTAATATAACTTTTCTTCTTTTCTGTGTTAGAAAATAAAATATATAATAAATATATTGTCATGTTCATAGACTTATTATTCTAGCAGGATCCAAAGCAAATAATATTGTCACAAGTTCAATATTTATAAAATTTTAATCCTTCAATGTTTTTAAATAAAAATGTTCGTTAAATAAAAAAATAATATGCAGAGAACTAAGTAAGAATCGAAACAAATGTTCCATTTTTGATACCTATTTAGTGAGAAGAAAGTCATCACTAGTGAAATTATGTTTGTGTGTAATAATACTTTAGAAGTAAAAGTCGATTGTATTTATTTTTGCTGTCTATTATCCGAATTTAGAAATGATGTTGACATAAATTTGAATTTAAAATAAAAAAATATTATATTATAACACCAAAAAACTAGATTTCGGTTAATCGGTTGTTCGACACAAATTATTCGGTTTAATCGTTATTCAAAAATAGAGAGTTTTCAATTATTCGAACAGTTAATCGACAACAATTAATCGCATAACCGAATGGCGGTTAATCGATTGGATACACTAGCATGTACCCTTTTTTCTTTTATAGTTCTCACTATTAAATATTTTCTCGAAAATCACTTGTCCGATTTTCTTCAAAACAAAAAAAAAAAAAAATTATAACTAAAATTGTTAAAAAGTGCTTACATTTACATTTGCCTATATAGGAGATGGGCGGTAAAGTGGGCGGACCACGCCCACTTTACCGCTCATCTCGAAAATTATAAAAATAGAAATATTGTGTAAGAAAGTCTAGAACATCAATAAACATGAGCATGATTTCAACAGACAAAAATTTCATTAAAACAAAATAAAAAAAAATTTAAATTTTTGAAAATGTTAACAAATTTTGAAATTTTCATTATAAACAACAATTCTTTACCCTAATATCTTTCCAAATCATAGTGCAATTATAACATTTTTTGTTCTAAGTTCAAATTAAAAAAGATGTAAAAATCTTAAAAATCATTTCATTATTAATATTACGATATTGTGCTCAATTTTATGAACTAGTTTTAATCCAAAAACAACATAAACAACAATTCAACTTCATCTCATACAACTTCAAAACTAAATATAATCATCAGCTTCATAATCTGCAACATTCTTCTTCTTCTTCTTGTTTTTCTTTCTTTCACCTAAGATCTGTGGTCGTGCTACGTTTGTAAAGAAAATCTGTATAGATTACAACCACAAAAACAAAAAAAAATAAAAGATAGCAGTAAATGAAAAGTAACCTAAAATGCGTGTTGTCATAATAGAAAATGTAGCAATACTACAGCAACAGTAAAACAGAAGAAGTAAGAAATAAGAAAAAAAAGCTTATAATGTTGCATGTGCCACACTATGTGTAGCTATTAGAAAAGCTACAACTTCTAATGCAAAAAAGAAAAAAAAAAAGAAGGAAATAAATGCGGCCATAAAAAGAAAAGTCAGATGAAAAAAAAATGTTAAAAAAATTCTACAGCCAACACAAATATTTTCATATGACAAGATTTGATAATATTTCATGTTTTAAACAAGAAATAAATATTTCTTTTTTTATTCTTCATGTGTTAACAATTTTAGATCAGAAGCAAAAACAAATGTTATACAAAAACTACTAACACCTAAAGTTTGCCATCATGAATGTCAAGTAATTGGCCAGATTATTAAGGCAACATTTTAAATGTTATACATGTTGTTTTGTAGAACTTATCTCACACTTTTAAAATGGTTGTATAAAAAATTATTTATTTAATTGTTGTTTTCTTACTTCTTAAAAAAAAATATTTAGAAACAAAAATTAAACAGAAACAAGAGATCTAATAATTTTTTTACTCCGAGAAAATTCGACCACATAGGTGTTGAAAACGATACCATTCAGTGTCAATAATGAATCTATTAAATTTGATATTGGGATCAAGTTGACACCATTTCGATATCAAATTATTAAATTACATTTTGTTTTCTATTAAATTTGTTATTTTTTGGAAATAAATCTTTAAATTTGGATCATCTGGTTGGATTTGTATGAAATTTTGTTTATGGGTAGCAGAGAAATTTACAATGCTTAGTTGTAAAGGGGTACTCAACAGAACCCTCAGAGGCGGAGCAAAGGATATCCAAAATAGGGTACCTATGACATAAACAAATTTTAATCACTTTCCAAACCCCTCAGGAGCGGAGCTAAGGGGGCTCAAAGACGGCTAACTATGACATAAAATATGTTTAATCACTTGCCAGATTTTAATTAAATTCGTATTATTTAATTATATTATGACTTGTATTGAATTTGTTATCGAACGGTATCAAAATGCACAGTGGGCTAGAATCGACAATTTTTTTGATAAAGCTTAACTTTTGATCTGCTGGTTAGATTTGCAGGGAATTTGGTATAGGCGTAGCAGAGGAGTGTACAATATTAAACGAGTACCCAACAAACCCTACAGGGGCGGAACTAATGAAGCTCAAAGTAGGGTACCTCTGATATAAAAAAATATTTTAATTACTTGCAAATATTTGTTTCTTGTCGTATTTAAAATATTTGTATATATTATCCTCAGGGACGGAGTTAAGGGAGTACAGAGAGTGTCCCTCTGAAATTAAAAGATTTTTAATCACTTTTCAAATTTTTTTCTAATCCGTTTTCAAACATTTTTTTATATTAATATAGGCCCTGATAATGCCTATAAAAATATTTATATCTCATACTTTTTGAGTTATTTGCTTTTAAACTTTTAAGGACCTCAATATTCAAAGTTCCCATACCTGATTTTTTTCATATATATTTCAGTATTTCCAAGCAATTTTTTAATTAAGTTTGTCTTTAGATAATTAAATAACAAAATTATCTATTAAATTAATAAAATTTTAAATCAATAATTTCACCGGGTCCAAAAATAAAGATTGAAAAAAATTTAAATTTGCAAAAATAACGATTTTTTGCCTAAAAAAATATCTTTACTATTCTTTCTCTACAGTAAAATTTTCTTTAACAATATATTATAATTTAACAATTTTCTGAAAATTATGTTGATAGAGATGACTGCAAAATAAAAAACATGTCCAAATAACTCAAGTGATCAAGGCCTTCCGAATTTAAACAATTTTATATAAAAGTTTAGATTTTGGTTTTTATTTTCTAAATACGTATCAGCAAACGGAATGCAGTTTAGGAATCTGTAGCATGTTGTGAAAAGTTTTCAATCAAAATCTAAGGGAAAATGTGCTTTTTATAGCCCAAACTTTTGAAAAGGGGGGATTTCGCCCTTTTTTATGGGGGTGGGAAAAGTGCATAATTGTGGGATCACTTTTAACAAAATCATAAAGTTTTTTCACTTTCTCATTTTATACGATACAATCAATGAAAATTTCCTTAAGATATCCTAACGACCACTTGCAACATCTGTCCCTTCGTGTGTCTGTTGAAATGGCATTTTTGAAGCCCATCGATAATTGAGTTATATAAGAAATATATCAAACGTTGAGTAATACTTTCAAGAATTTTGTTTGAAATTCAACAAGATTTTATTATAAATGCCGAAGATATGATTTAAAATGTTGCAAAAAATATATTTTTATAAACATAGGTTATAAATAATTTTATCAAATTTTAATTCGTTTATAAACAACCGATTCATGGGTCAAAAACAAAATAATAATAACGAAAAATAAAATTTTCGCCTTAAAGTATGCTTTAATACTTTTACATTTATAACTCTATATTACAATTTTTCATATAAATGTTCGTGTGTGTATTATTATAATTATTATTTTTTACTTTTTAACCCATAAATCAGTTATTTATAAACGATTTAGGTTGATTTAAAAAAGAAAACTTAAAACATTTATGTTCGATTTGTGTATAGAAATAAATAGTTTTAGGTTTAACAAGGGCTTTAAAAAATCAAAAATGTATTTTGCTTGATATCTCAGTTATTATAAAATCAATTTATTTATTTTTTCAATAGAAAAATTCAGAAAACAAATTTCAAAACCTTTTTATAAAAACGAAGTTTTTAGCATAAACAGAGGTTTCAGAAACTTAAAACCCGGTTTAAAACAACTGGTTTTTAAGCATTTTTCCATCATTTATAAACCGATATTGTTAAATTTCAATAGCAACCGACACACGAATGAAAGGACAAGATCCTAAAGTCATCATTTCTTACCAGGATACAGAAAATATCAACTTTTTTTTTTAACAAATGGAAAGACAAACTTATATACAACCTCTAACATGTAAGGTAAAGGGTATAAAAATTTATCAATTTATATGGTTCTGACTTGATTATTTAAAATATATATTTGTTATTTTTTTCATAACTCACCAACAACACTAGTAAAAAAAATAAATGTCCAAGAAGTTCAACTCAATAAATTTCCAAAGCAACACATTTATCATATTCTAAGCCTAAAAAATATAAACTTAAAACTAATAAATTATTATGGTCGAAAGCTGTCCAGGAATGACACAATAACTAAATTTAAACTAAATAAAAAAACGTGATTTTCTTATCAAGTTTTTTTTTATAAATAGAAGACTCTACAACTGGCTTAATATAATCAAATAATATCTATTAAATGAAAAGAAAAAAAACAAAACAAAAACTAGAAATAAAAAGTGTGGCATAATTGTATGTTTTTTGTTGCCTTCTCAGTCCAAGACAATTGTGTGGCATATTGCATTTTTTATCCGCTTACAATTTGTTTGGTTTGTAGCATTAACATCAACTCTAACCAACTACCATCAAACAAGTTTTATCAATTTGTCCATGACAACAATGGACACAAAACATTCCATTATTTTGTCAGAATAAATGCAGGCCAGACCAGGCCGGCTATATGACATCAATGTTATGCAGTTTATTATAATCTTTGTAATATAAAAAAAAAAAAACTGGTAAATATATAAAAATAAATAATAAAAATAAATTGTTTTATATAGAACAGTATTATATTGCCATAAATGTCATTTATTATATTTTATTTATTTATGGCTTTTTTTGTCTCTCCTTCTTGGTCTATCGGAGTATTTAAATATAATAAAATTTGATTATTTTTCATCAATATTTATGATTAATTATGTTAATTAAATAGAAAATTCTTATTAAAATTTCAATTACAATTTGATGAATGTAAATTTTAATAAAATTATTATTAATTAATCATACGTAATGTAGTACATATTGTTATAAATTAATTAATATTAATTATACGTTATGTATGACACATATATAATAAATATTGATTATCGTAGATAATTGACAGAAAATATTGAAATATTTTTAACAGATTTAAACTATAAGAAAAACAAATATTAATACCATAATAGTAAACAGAAAAATCTTATCTCAGCAGTATTAAATCAAAGTTTTATGCCTAGAAATATTTTAAAATATTTTTTTTTGTTTTAAACACCTTACAAAAAAATTATCACAATTATATGTGAAAGTGTTTGCAAAAGATTATAAAAAATTGCCCCTCTTCAGAAAAACACAACAAATAATTATAAAATCATTATGTATTCTAAGATAATAGCTATTTAAAAAAACCCACATCAAGAAAAAATTTTTAAATAAAAATGAAAGCTAATAAATAGTTAAAACAAACAAAAAAATAAATAAAATAAAAACAAAATGTAGATGATGAGAATTTAATGATTATACAAGTAACTTAATGTCTTAGCAAAAACAAAAAAAAAAAAAAAAAAAAAAAAAAAAACACCAGCGATCATCATAAAAATGATAAGAACTTTCTTTCAAACAACAACACCGACATTAAAATTCAAATCAGGCAAAAAATAAATAAAAAGCAAAACTTTAGCTTAGAAATAAGCAAAAAAATAAAAAAAATACATTTAGTTCTTAGCTGCTGCATAACAATCGAGAGTAGATAATAATCTTATTTTTTTGATACAAACAAATTGCAATTTACTTTCATTTGAGATTTAGAATAGATATTTATTTAAATCATGTATACAACTCTTTCAATGGTCAGGTTAAACAGTTACTAATTGGTAAAAAGACTTAAACTAAAAAAATAATACATATATAACTGCACAATGGGGGAAAGTTTAAAAATGAACTAAATGAAATTTGTTTAAAAAATGGGTTTTTATAGAAAATAGAAGTTGGTGATAATAATGAAAGAAATTATTTTATTGTGATTAAAAAAGTTAATAGAATTGTTGTACTTATTTATTTTTCAAAACGTTTTTTTACAGGCGATCTTACAAGCGCTTAAATGTTTAAAGATAATTTGATTTTAATTCAACAAAGCACAGTCCAAAATCCAATTTTTTGGAAATAATTCTGTAGAACTGCTGGATGTATTTGATTGATGGTCAATCCTGAGGTGTATGCCAATCGATTTAAAGGAGGACACGTTCTTAGCGGGTCTGGGGGATGAGGGATGGACCTCCAAAGTTGGTCACCTCAAATATGATTTTTTTAAATCGCCAAAATTTCATTTATGATTTGATTGAAAAAAATATCCACACAGATAGTCCTTATAATTGTCTACAAAAAAATATGCCCACATGTATGGGTTATCTCTTTTACTTTTAGAGATATTTGGAGCCATTTTTGGACATGTGTCTTTTTAGTTTTTTTAACTTGAAAATATTCTCTGGATTCTGTACAAAATTGTAAATAATTTTCGTGCAGGTTTATATATCTATGAGTCTATTTACATTGGGGATTATCGCAGGGTTTTTTTATGATGTTTTGTTTTAAAGTTGTTTTATAAATTTATATTGTGAAATTTTTTAAATAGAAAAATTAAAAAATATGTGATTTTTTCCAATTTTTAAAGCAAGATTTCCCCCAACAAAAAATTCTAGGGGCTATATTCAGCCCGCCAAGAAAACTAAAAAAGCGATTCTTTAATTGAGGTAAAAATTTATTTCGACCGAAAGGGACAAACTACATATGTAAGCGTATTTTTGTAGAGATTTACAAGGACTATTTATAAGCAAAGTGTCTTTTCTTTTATATAATAAATTGATTTTTTGCAATTTTTTTTAACAAATTACATACCCGAGATGGGGAAATTTGAAGGGGCCACCAACTTCATCCTGACCCACTGGAGATATACTCCAAATCAACTCGAAAACACCCCAGGTCTGACCATGTGAAATTTTATTGAGATAACTTTAACGGTTCTCTAGTTACAGAATTATTTCAAAAAATAAATAAAGCATTTAAGAACCACTATGGTACGTTAGATCAGAATTAGTGTAA
Source organism: Phormia regina (assembly GCA_001735545.1). Lineage (NCBI taxonomy): Eukaryota > Metazoa > Arthropoda > Insecta > Diptera > Calliphoridae > Phormia > Phormia regina. Next base: position 59,986 of record MINK01187595.1, read on the forward strand.
AAATGTTTTGAAACAACGAACTTTCGAAACTCAAAATAATAGTTAACATTCTTTTCTAACTACGACACGACAGGATAATTAATATTTGAGGGACCTATGATCATTAGGCCCTTCTGTAATGCTTTCCTCGCAATTTGGATTCAAAAAATAGCAACAATCAAGATGACTAAATCTGAGTCCATAAAGTCATATAAAAGATATGGTATAATGTTTCCTCCTTTCTTATCTAAAGAATTTTATAGTGATTTTTTTAGGCATATGATATTAATACTAACAAGCGACTTATCATACTATGCCCCGGATCTGTAAATCTCCATTCCATTACTAAACAATCGATCATTGACTTTCTTTCTTAAAACCATATTTCAATATTTAATTCGAAACTGAAAATCTGTTTATAAAGATGCCTCTTAATTGGGGTACCCATACTAATCCAAAATAATTTAATTCAACCCAGAAGTTTATTACCTTAATCAATGTTATATCGTGGACATCATGTTTTTCAATATAAAATAAATATTTGAACAGAATTTTGTCTCCCTATACTGCTTTTATCAGACAGACGATCAACATAGCATAGCTTGATCGACACAAAATTTAAATAGAAGCCAGAACATATAAGGGCAATTATCACAAAATTTTAATCTGGCTGAAACTGACTTAAATCCTTAAAAAGTTTAATGATACATTGAACAAATTGATTACAGTTTTACATAACAAAATCGGAGAAGCATTGAAAATAAATTTAATACAAAATTTTTATGGACGTTTTGAAAATTATGCAAAAATTGTAATTTTGTTTTTGTATTTTTATATAGAAAACTGCAATTTAAATAAATATTGGATATATAGATATAAGAGTGGCGATAAATAAGATTGGTTGGGATCATAAATTTTAGTCTAAAGTCGTTGATAATTGACCCTTTTGTCGAAAAACATTTCGCCAAGGCACATTGTGTGGACAGCATGAAATTGACTATAATTGGCATAATAAGTAGGTGCTTGTTATGCTTAATACAAAATTCGAAGGCGCATGAAAAAATTTAGAGGAATACAAATTTGATGGAACAAATAATATTTACTTGTATTAAAAAAGGATCATAATATTAAAAAGCATTTCTATGAAATATATTTTCAATCAACTTAGATTCCATCAAAATTAAAAAAAATAAATCGCGATTTTTATTGAAAAAAAAAAAATGACTTGGAAATCCTAAAATATGCTGCTCTAGTACGATCAAACATTGAAAATGTCATAAATTTTATTTGATTAGCTCAGTAGGTTTTTATATTACGTTTAATTTTGAACAAAATAATACATAAACTTCCAGTTTGTAAAAATTTGTATATATTAAACTGTAAACCGCCAAAAAATAAAATAATATTTTTTTTTTTTGAAGGGAAAAAATCAAAAATGTTTGATAATTGCCCATATACTTTATAGGTCTTGAATAATTTTTTCGATGTTTTACATATTTCTTGAATCTAATTTTAGGAAATATACAATTTACTGCAAAGCTATCATATCATAAAACGCATACAATTTTTCGATAAAATTAGCTAAATTTAGTATATTTTGAGTAAAAAATTTGTTACAAAAACGGTCCCATTTTAAAGAGTATTATTATTTTTTGGAATCTAAACTTTGTTGAATATTAGCAATTTAAACCTTAAATCGTAAACAAAGAATACAAAGATGGAAAAATTACTAACTTTCGTATTTCATTCTCTTGACATTCTTATTTTTATTTTTTTAATAAAGATCCAGTAGATAAAAAATCAGATCCAAAAAGTAAATACTAAACCAATATTTTATTTATTTAGTGTCATTAGCTCTGATTGACGAATGTAACATCGTTCTATTGAATCTTATTTTTTGTGTAATTTCCTTTATTTATTATTCATAAGAAATAAATAAGAAAATAAAACATAAATTAAATTACTCATTTCTTTACATTAAAATATTTCTCTAAAAGTAAATAAAAGAAACTCTTTACTACAAATGACCTCGATAAAAGAAAAAAAATGTTCATGCTATTTATAACACACCTACCAATTTTTCTGTCAATTTAATGAGACATTTGACATCAATTTTACACACACCTACTTCTAATGTTTTCATTAGAAAAACATCTACATACATGTGAATAATGGCTAATAAAGATTTATTTGCTTTAAAACAAACAAAATGCAAAGGATTTTTTTTAAATCTCATTTATGCAAATGTTTAAATTTTTCTTCAAATATTGACATTTTACTTCAAATGACAATAAAAAAGAAGAAAAACTCTTTAAGACCATTACAAACAACCCACAACTAAAAAGAAAGAAAAAACCAGGCAATAATTATTATAAAACCTGAAAACTCTCATGACTTTAACCGTGACCTCGTGTCTTTTGGTAAAACAAACTTTGTTAATAGTTAGTTTTTTTTTTTAAGCTGATTTACACTTTAGTAACACACTGTATTGTCGTAAATGACTTTGAGCTTGACACACAATTCAAGTACTTACGAGTACGTACAAAAACAACAAAGTTTAAGTGGCAACTAAACGGTGGCAAAAAAGAAAAAAGTCAAAAAAAATAGTAGAAAAAAAATATATTTATAGACAGAGAGTAAATTAATACACATAAATTTGTTGCATACTTAAAGGGAACATTTTAATAGCAACAACAACCACTTGAAAAGAATAGAGAGAAAATAAAAATAATAAAAACGATTTAATGATCATTATTAGTGGCAAATGAGTAGTAACAGCATACATGAATGGCACATATATCGATGGAAGCAGTAGCAGGCACCCTACCACTTAAACTGGAGGAGCAATTTGTTATGTGGGTTGATAAGAAAACTTGGGATTTTGAGGTGAAAAAAATATGTAAAAGATTTACAAAAATATTTTAATTAAAAATTGCATTTAAAGAAAATTTTAATTATGTACAATGGGTTATTAAATATTATTAACAAAATAAAGAAAAATTATAAAGATATATTGTTTATTTTGAGTAAAAAATATTATCTAGGTAAGTTGAGTTAAAATTAAAACAAAAATCTTTAAATTTATTTATAAGTGCACAATGGGGTTAAATATCCATAATACATGCAATAAAATATGAAAATATTTAAAAATTACCCAATAATTTAAGACGATTTTCAATAAAAATTATTGAAGTTATTGCTACTAATATATATTAATGATGCACAATGGGTTTGTATCATTACAAATATGAAAATTTTCCAATGGAAACTTCTTCCTAAACGATATCTGCTAACAGATAAAAAAAATACTAAATGTCTAAAAAAATTTGTTTAATTGCACAATGGGGTTAATAGTCTTGGAAACTTTAAAGAAACTTAAAAATTATTCAGATAATTACGAAAACTTTCAACAAAAACACATAAATTTATTTCCATGAATTTTTCAATTGTTCCACAATGGGACGAAATTATTATTTTCTTTTTATTTTTATATTTATTATAGTTTAAAAATTTAATTCAAAATATTTTCTATATAATTTAAGTTTTTTGCTGAAGAAATCGATTTCTAAAGAAAATACATCTAGACCCATGGTGCATTACTTAAAAAAAATTTACAAAAAATTCACTTAAAAGAAAACGAAAAATAAATATTAGAAAAAGTTTTCAAAACTAATTATTATTTTTTAATACTGCAGCACAATGGGCCTTTACTATTGAAAATTACCAAAAAATTTCTATTAAAACTAAATTCTACATAATTTGTACTCAAATCTAGGATACAAAATAATTATAGTTGATAATGGACACAACAAAATGATGTGCACAATGGGTGTAATATTTACAAGGGTTCAAACGCGATTTTAGATCATTTTTATATTCAAGTTATAAAATAAAATAATATTTAAATTTAGAAAACTAAAAAAAAACCATTAAATTATTACTCACAATATTTTTAACCCAAGCACAATGGGTCTATACTATTGAAAGTGACAAAAATTTCAATTAAAACTAAATTCTATATGATTTTTGCTAAAAATCTATTTAGGAAATTAGTTGATCATGGACGCAATTTGTTCAAGTGCACAGTGGGTCTAAAGTTTACGAGGCTTGGAAAATGATTTTAAATCATTCTTATAATCAACGTATAAAGTAACATTTAAATTTAGAAAAATTAAAAAAAAAAACAAATTAAATTACTGCTCACAATATTTTTTCCCAAGCACAATGGGTCTATATTATTGAAAGTGATAAAAAAATTTCAATTAAAACTCAAATTTGTTTAGTAAAATAGTTGATAGTTGATCGTGAGCATATATTTTTACGTGCACAATGCGTCAAATATCCATAAGGCTTTAAAAATGGTCTTAATTTCTAAAATTGAGATAAAAACTTAAGCATTGAAATATATAAATTTAAATTTAAAATTAATAAATTTTCTAAGAAATAGTTCAAGATGATATGCCATAAAAAGAAACAATATCATTACGGTTTTTTATAATTGTACAATGGGTCGACTTTATTGAAAAATGAAAAATATATGATTTTGGATAAACAAAAATTAAAAGTAAATAAAATAGAAAAAGTATTATTTTCTAACTGCACTATGGGTAAATATTTCATAAAACCAAAAACAAATAAATAAATTTCAGAGATAAAGATAAGAGATGATTTGTCGTAGAAAAAAATGTTGTTGCTAATTTTTATCATAGATGCATAATGGTCTAGTCGACCTAATTATAAATATAATAAACTGAAAATTCCGATTTTTTTTAAATTTTTTTTAAACAAATGAAAATAAAATTATTTTTTTCACGCTGCACTATGGGGCAAGTACCCTCAAAATGTCTTTAAATCAAAGAAAATCTAACAAGTAAAATAATTTGAGATAATTGTCCATAAAAATAAATAATATAATTGTTGATAATGTATATTTTTCTCAGGTGCACAATGGGTCGATTTTATGAAAAACTCAAAAAAGTTTTCAAATTATTATTTTTTTTTAGTATTTTGAATAAATAATTAATTATTGGAAGGAAATTTAACAAATAAAATAATGTGAGTTAATTGACCATAAAAACAAATAAAATTATTAATGCTTATGTTGTATATTTTTTCAGGCTCACAATAGATTAATTTTATTAAAAATTTATTTTTTAGTATTTTGAATATACAAATAATAAATTATTTTAATAAAATATTTTTTCAGTTGAAACATAGAAAAAAATATTTCAAGAAAAAATAAAACAAAATAAAAAATTCCTGTTAATATTTTTCTTAGGTGCACAATGGATTTTGACACTATAAAAAAATTGCTTGCGATATTTTTAGCAACTGCACATTGTGACAATTATAAAAAAAATAAAAAAAAAATAATTGAAAAGAACTTCTCATTTCAATCGGTGTTTAAGACTCATTTAATTGTCTTAACTTATTCCTCCTACTATTTAACATAATTTTTTTTTTTAATACCCATCTAACATCCAAAGAGAAAACAGCACGAATTGTATATTAAAATAAAGAAAACTTCTAACGCTTTTCCCCCCAACTACCAGTCGTCTACCTCTTGACAATTTTTACTTCTACATTTTCATTACAAGGTTAAAGTTCAGACTCCTTTTATAAAAAAAAAAACGAAGACGTTAGTAGTTAGTTGCCACAAAAATGTTCAACTAGTTTGTTTTATTTTTTATTATTTTTTTTTTTTCTTGTTCTTTTCAGTTTTAACGATGTACTTAATTCACTCTCTCTCTAGTGTAAAATGTGCATAAATGTTATTCTGTTTTTAAAACCCAAAAGGAGTTAAAGGGAAAAAACGCTTTAAAAAGATTTTTATTTTTATGATAGACAAAAATAGCAAAAGAATCGTGTCTTGATTTTAGTGTAATGATATTAAGTTTCTTTTTGTTTTTAAGAGAATAAAGACACGTATTAAAATATTTCATGTAAGTGTTCAAAGTCCTGCTAGTAACTTTAGGAACATTCTTTTTAAAATTAAAATAAAAAAAATATTTAAAATTTATTAAATAGGGAATACAAAAAAATAGTGAAGAAAACCAAAAGAAATATTTTTTTGAAAGCAATAATTACTGGTTAAATAGAAACATATGTATGGTTATAAGAAACATATTAATTTAAATTTCAAATTTCAAGAATATAAAACATGAGATAAGTAAAAGTAACCTGGGTTCGAGTCCAGGTGTCGCCATCGACCTTAACAAAAAATATAAATTGTAAAATAAAACAATTTCCTATCTGATTTTTCAAAATTTTATTATATTTATTAACACTGAATATACCATTTCGTGTTAGTTTCCAAAACTGGTTATAAAGGGTGAATTTCTCCTTTCTAGGCTAACGCCATGTTAAAGGCACAGGTCCACCTCATACAAAGTGTTAGAACTAGAACCGGTCCCTGTTACTTTGGACCAATACAATGAGATGTTTTGTGTTAGTTCTTTTTCTTCTAGGGATATTTTTTTCATATTTATTTTAATTTCCTCCAGGATATGTGGTCCATTTATTATACTGAATAAGAACTATTCAAACTAATTTATATTTGTTCATATCTGAACTAAAAGAGAATTTATATACTACTACTCTGATACACAAGAATGTGTATTCAAAAATATTTAAATACATATTATTTATTACTAGATTTATAAATATTTATATATCCTTCGCCCCAAGTTTGGCTTTCGTTCCTAATTTCAAAAATTTTCATAGAAGATAATATTTTTTTGGATCTCCGTCCATGTGTCGGTTGAAATGGCATTTATGAAGCCCACCATTAACTGGCATATATAATATATACATCAAACTATCGGTAATCCATTCGAGAATTTTTCTTTTGAAATTCAACAAGATCGTTTTATAAATGCCGAAGATAGGTTTAAAAAACTAGCAACTTCTTTGAAATTTTCGAAATTTTCTTCGGAAAAATTAAATCAATGGATTCAATAATAACTATGATATTGGTCAATATACATTTTTGATTTTCTGAAGCTATTGTTAATGCTAAAGAATTTCATTTTTATATAAATCGCTCATAAAAAAAGAGAATTAATCAGTTTGCTGGACTTTTTACAACATATCTCTAGAACGATTTGTTTGATTTAATTTATGTAAATAACAACAAATTTTTATTAAATTTTTCTACAAATTTTTTTTGTCACATTTTGTAATCTCATCAATAGTTTTGAAAAATATTTTGAAATATAAATAAAATTCTTAGAAAATGTAAAAATTTTAGTTTTTCCAAAAATCGCCAAAAATTGAAAACGAATAAAAATTCTCATTTTTATTATTTTGTCTTAAAGCCAAATATATCACAAATAAAACTAGATATAGTTTATTAAAATTTTTGCATAATAGTTAACTTTATACAAAATTAAATGAAAGTATCTGATTTGAAAATTATTCTAAAATAAGCAAACTTATTTTTTTAATAAAATACTTTATTATGAATAAAATCCATATTTATACATCGATTTTCATAAAATATGTTTTATTTTATTCATAACATATGTAGCTTTAAGAAAATGAAGCAAATTTTGCATTTTAATCATTTTAATTTTTTTACGATTTTTTATGAAAAAAAAAAATTAAATTTTATTTTTTCACATTATTTTCTTAATTTTTTTTTTATTATTATTTCAAAATTATGTAGATGTAAAAAAATTTTAGATAATTTAAATACAAATTTGTAAATGAAGTGAAAAATCCTTTAAAACAGGAAAATGTTCCAATTGTGTCACCCTGTGTTAGATATTTTTATTGCTTTTTAAGATTCAATAATTGAAAATAATAATAAAATTTTCAATGTAAATTAAATCAATAAAAATATGTCATAAAAATAATAATTATATCTTAAAGCAATATTTTTATTATTTTCTCTTTCTCCTATTTTTTTTTATTAATATCTCTATATTTAATTTAATTAACTAAATCTTGTTTTAGCTACTAGAAACAATTAAGCTCCATTAAATGTCAAACATTTGAAAAGTCTTGAGACAACTATAAAAATCATATTAATAACTCTTAGCAATAATTTACTATAATAGTTAAATACTATGTTTAAAAACATATAAATATATTTAATGACAAAAAAGAAATAATAGACACAATTGTATTACTTTGTCTCATTTAATTAATTGTTTTAAATATATACATAAATAAATAAATAATTTCTCAAGTGAATGTATTTTTAAGAGCAATAAAATTGATTTTCATTTAGAGAAAGTTAAACTTAATCAATTTAAAGCAAATATAAAAATCATTTAAAATAATTTCGTGCAAATTTAAAATCATTATAATTAAAATTATTTCCATTTTATAAAATAATTTCCATGATATTAAGAAAACAAAATTAATGCCATAACTAAATAATTTTGAGATTAACCCAGAAAAAACTTAACAAGAAATAAACGTCAGCGGTTTTTTTTTTTAGCAAATTAAATTTTAAATCAAATAATATTTATTTTTGTTAACCATATAATAGATTCAATTGATTATAAAACATATTTGGCTCTATTGTATTTTATATGTAATTTCATTTTTATTTCAAGATGAATTGATTTTTTTCTTATATTTAATAATTTGTTACGTTTTAAAAGCGTTAAATATATATTTACAATAATATAATAAGCATTATTGTACACTTGAACAATATGTTTACATACACACAGAGAAACAAATATGATAATCTAAGAGTAACATAATATGATTGTAATATATGATAACGGTTAAAATTAGTATGTTTTTACATAATAATTATTATGACTTCTTTTTTATATTTTTTTTTCATAATTTAATGATTCAATTTAATAATACAATCATATTTTGTAATATTGTTTTCGATTTTATCATGTTTTTATCATTTAATGATTTGACTTGATCATATTTTATCGCAATGTAATTATATCATATTATAATTTTATTTTCTTATATATATTTTATTTTCATTTTGTCATATTTTGATTCCTTATAATCGTATTATAATCCCCATTTGTCATATACCTATATATACTCCCATATTTTCATATTTATATTTTACTGTTGAAAATATTTAATGGTTGTAGAAGTAATAATTATCATATTAATAAAATTTTGTTTCTTCTCATTATATTCAGAAATATATAATTTTTGTAGTCAATCATATTCAAATTTTTATGTAAAAAGTGTAAACATTCAATGATAATATTTAAAAAATATTAGTATCATGAACGCAGGGATATTAACTATGGAAACATAATAATAGTAATAATAATAATAATAATAATGATATTTTTATTCTGAGTGTATATGTCCGATTTTATAGTTAGATTTTAATAATGAAGTTATTCTTATATTATATTAAAGCAAACAAATAAGTTACTCAAAAAAGTCAACAATATTATTGAACAATTATATGGATCCCATAACCAACAAAGCAGAATCTTAAGACTATTATAGTCATATATATTATTAAACAATTATATGGATCCCATAACCAACAAAGCGGAATCTTATAGTCATATATGGCGATCAAGTTAAATCCCTCTAGTCTTATAGTGCTTCCAACAGACAGACAGAAAAACGAGGAACCACAAATATTTCAAATATATTTTAAATAATCTAAAACTTGGAAGCCATTAAAGATATCATAATAAGATTTCTTATGTATAAAACTTATAAGTAAGAAACTGGGTAGACCTCTAAAAAGGTTCTCCTATGATGGTATATGATTAAAAAAGTCTCATATATAATAACTAAAATCAAAATAAATAATCATTTCAAATTTTAAGCATAAATATTTGTATTTTTAATAGATATTCCCAATTTTTAGACAATATGCCAACTATGAATTTACAAAACAAAATCCGTAGCTTAAATAGGAGCTTACAACATTAAAAAAATACTTTTGAGCGATATCTCGGTTATTAATGGAGCTATTTAGTTCATGGCTTCAGAACAAAATTTGAGAAACGAATATAGTTAAACTTTGTTTGGCGAACAATTTAAGTTTATATAGAAACTATAGAAAATCGAAAAAAAGTTTCTTGAACATATCTTCGACATTTATGAACCCATCTTTCTGAATTTCAATAGCAAAATTCTCGAGAGGTTGTCCGACTGTTTGATATATATATATGATATACAAGTGTTATCTGCTAGCTTCGAAAATGACATTTCAACCGACAAACAGAAGAACATACATAATCCTATACACCGTACAAACTGTATGACAAACTTACAGAAGAGCAGACATCATCCTATACACCGTACAAACTGTATGACAAACTTATTCATATATAATCTTTACACTTATAGTCATGGGTACAAAAATGAGTGACCAGTTATGTAGCTGTGTAATTTTATTAATGATATAATTGATGGAACCACACACTTTTCATTAAATGTAGAAAATTTTACTAAAACTGAAATTTTTGGCGAAATTTAGAAATCTTAAAAATATTTCAGATTTTTAATGGAATTCCCAAATTTTAGTGATATTAAAAATTTTTGGTGACATTGTGGACTTTTGATAAAATTTATTATTTTTTAAATTTTTTCCATTTTTTAATTTATTTATTTATTTATTTTTTTTATTTTAATTTTTTTATTTTTAATTTTTTGTTAAAATTATAATTTTTTTCCATTCTTAATGAGATTTAAAAATTCCTTGAATTTTTGGATTTATTTTCGCAAAAAAAATGTTCTATATAAGATTGTTTTATGTGGAAATTTTGATGCCACCCTAATTTGAAATTTAACATTGCATTGATCTTCGAACTACCTCTACAAAATTTAGTTATTATTTAGGGTATTTCACCCATAACTTTTTTTGTTTATGAACCAAATTTATTCATTTTTAATACTAAATTAATCCAATATTGGAGGAATATTTGTGCCAAATTTCGTCTTGCTGTGTAATCCACTTTAAGACTTATCCTGATTTCAACAGACATACAAACAGACAGAAATAGCTAGAACAACTCAGAATTTTGTGCCTTGATTTGTATGGGGTTAAAAAAAATATTTCGATTCAATTGATAAATTTATGTTCATAGGACCATTTAAAAAAAAAAAAAAAAAGATCTCTAAAATTACATTTATTTTTCAATATCATAAAAATTTGGGTGATAAAAAAATTAACTTCAAAAAATGGTGAATATAAAAAAAGGAACACGCATAAAAAAGACAAAATAAGTCTGAAGAAATGAGATCGCATTTAATATTTTTTAGAAACCTTTATTATTTTTTTATGCAAATATAAAACGGTTTACAATGAGTTAAAAAAATCTAGCAAAGTACAATAATTTTCAGTCAAGAGCCTTAACCATTTAACTTTATAATATCCATATGGATATCCTATAAAATTTAATGTAGAAAATTAACAACTTTTTCCAAACTCAATTCAAAATTGATACTTTTTTAAAAAAAATTTGTTCCCACTTGAAAATTTGTGTTTTCTTAAATTTAATTTAAAAAGAAATTACTAAAGAAAAAACTTTAAATAATCAAATTTTTTGGCAACACAGAAAAAATTAAAACCGTATTTTTTTCAATTGACACAATTGTTAAAATTTTTATCAAAATTTAATAAATAAGTTCAAGTAAAAATATAATAAAAAATAAATTTTGGTAAGATTTTATTTCCTACAAACATTTTTAATTCATTTAATCATCTACTTGATTGATTTAATTAATTGTTTAATTGGAAATATTTTATTTTCATTTTCTACAATTTTTATTAATTGATATTAATTATTTTGGTAAGAGGTGCAAATTTGAGAAAGTTTTTAATTATTTTTATGTATTTTTGTTATATATTTTAGTTATATACTTTGTGCTAATTTTTACCACATTTCTGTAACAAATATTCTCTTACTGCTTATCATTCTTTGCACAGAAACGTTTACAATTATGCGGAAATTAAAATTGTAAAATTAATCCCTGATTCTAAAGGAAAATATGCATATAAATATGATATACATATTATATAATGATATATCTACTGACCTCAAGCATTTATCCTTTAAAAATAAATCTTTAGTTATATTTATATTCATAAATTAACCAATAAAAGAAATAATTCAGTCGAAAAACAAAAATTATTCCAAGTATTATATTTTTTTCACTATAAATGATTCTCACAAACATGTGAATCATATAAATGTCATGAAATACATTTTCAATTAAAAAAATGGTATTAAATAAATATTCACAAAAAAAGTTATAACAAAATCATACAATGAAAATATTATATTATATTTATATTCATATAAAATAAAACCCATGAAATAAAAATGTAAATTTTTTCTTTCTTTCGTTTTTTTGTTACAGAAACCTTTAACTGGTGCAAAACCCACAAAATATCACTATTATCCACACAATCAACACATTTATTTGTTACCCGAATGTGCCATACAACAGGTCTGTAATGCTGTCTATGTTCGTTTAAATTACACTCAACCACTGTGTGCCTGTCCATCGAGGTAAGTTTTCCCCCCCCACCCAAACTCACAAAACAATTGTAACAGAAAAGAAATTTAAATTGAAAAGTTATACACACAAGAAACGAATTATATAGTACAGTAAAGGCATTGAAATTCACATAAATAAATGACCAAGGAAAATAAAATATCAAGAAAAAGATGTTAGACGTTAGAAAAGGTTCAGTTAAAAGTTGTATATTTAAAACCATTTTAAAATTTCATCTTACAAATTGTTTTCGTCACATGTTCCAATAACATATTTTTTACGGTGTTAGTATTTATTCAAATTGATTTTTTATATTTGTAATTCTAAGAATTAAAGTAAATTTTTATCCAAATTTTGTTTGAACCGTAGTTATCATAACACAATAACCATAAGTTTACTATATAAACTTTTATTTATTTGAAGATTTTTTTGCGAACTTTGTTTTCTCTTAGAGATTTAAATCATTCTAAACAAATCCATCCATTCATTCACTTAAACATCACCGTCAGTCATCATGGGATACTAAACTATAAAACCACAAATATTTTGTGTGCCCTACCTAAAATTATTAGGATATATGGTCATATGAGTTACAAATATACTTCAAACTATATATTAACACATATATCTACTTATTCGAATAAGGAATATTACTGGTCTTTATTTATCGGTTAACATATAAATGTATTTGATCAGAATAAAATGCTTATCAAAACTTTGGTAACGAAAAATGTGAATCACTAATCATATTTTCAAAAAATGGTCTCATATTGTATAAATTATAATAATGGAAAGGTTATTGACTAATTGCTTTATAATGGTCATAATGTTATGAATGTTTCAAAACTAGTCAGGTGACAGGTTCTCAGGTCTCAGGCACAGCACTGGTCCAAGGGGACATTTTCACAATAGATATTTATAGTAAAAAATTTAACAAAATTTAATTTGTTTTTATTAAAATTATATTTTATAAATTTTCAAACACACCTGTTGGAAATTGAATCTCAACTAATTTTAGTGAGCGTTCTGGTGTCAACATATTCTTAACTAGAACTTTGGTGTCAATTTGTACTAAATCGGTACTGAGGTACCGGTCCATTACTAAAATTGTCACAAATTTTACAATTTTGTAATTGTTGCCATAAAATTTGAAAAGAGTGAAAAAAATTTTATTTTTTTTTTTTAATATTTGAATTTGTGAAACGAATTTAAAAGAAGGAATAAAGTGTTCAGTACAAGCAAAGTACAATCGAGGTTCTCAAAGCTCTTACCAGCAGTACTTGGGCAAAGAAATCTTGTTAACTATGTAAAAATCTATTTGTCCAGAGGTAATTAATAATGGTCTCCTTGCTTGAATAATACGGCGTAAAAAAATTGTACAGAGCTATCAAAATAAAAAATTAAGAATCATACAGGCAGTTTAGAAGCTCCCTAAACTGCTTGTGACGATCTACTCTTTACACTACATCCACGAGTCAATAAATAAATAATTAATTGCTCATGGAATATAATGGAAAGTGAAATCCAGCCTTTAATATTACACAGTTGGATTCTGCCTCATGACATTACCGTCAGAAATTCGAAGAGAACATTCTGAGATATATTCAGGATTCCTTGGGTCACAACTCGTACATGACAACTTTGAAAGATATTCACAGAGACGTCATCGATTGGGCTTTTAAAAGTGACAACATGAAAGATGTATTAAGAGGCAGCTCATTGCATATTACGGGAAAATTCTTGTTTACGTGATAAAGTGATCAGATCACATCCATTTTTGGTTTTCGGGTTTACATAGACCCTCAAACTAACTGTAAAAAATCTCGTTGCGTACATAATTTTTTTAGTAGATATAAACAGAAAAGTTTGAAGTTACAACGGATGTTCTGTGTTTCTAGGCCATAACTTGTTTATTTATTAACTGATTTTGCCCATTTTCAATACTAAACAAGATAAATATTTGAAGCAAATTTCGACACCCCAGATGATACTCTACAAGCTCTATCCAGATTTCAACAGGTAGAAGGACTTAGCTATGTCGATTGATGGATCTTAAATTTTTCGAAATGTTATACACGGAATAACAAATTCAATATACTCCTTTAGTTTAAGAAAGATATGCTTTTGTCTACAGTCTATAAAAAATGTTGGATTATTGTCTAGTTTTAGTGGAGTCTATAGCGATGAGTCTTAACTATGACTATAGTATAGTAATAGTCTAATAGACTATGTTAAACTTATGACCAAAATTAATTTATTTTCTTTTGGGTCTTTATAAAATTGTGTATGTTCTGAAAAATAATTTATGATCATGAAATAAGATCTCCAGTGTTCTTAAGCACAATTAATTCTAATATCAATAGATATATGTTTTCGTGATCTTAAAAAATAATAAAAACAATATCCAAAGATGTATTTGAAAATTGATTCAAAAGATCTTTCTTTAAATATTCGTTACGAAAAATTAATTTTGTTAAAAAAAATTATTACTCTAAATTAAATTTTCCTGCAGTGATAAAAAGATAAAAAGGTCCATAGAATCATTTTTCATAATATCGTGGAGACGGATTCCTATTCAATGAATATAAATCAAAAAATGGAATAGGTTCCAATGACAAGCCTAGGTTAAATTCATTGGAATTGATCTGAATTTGCACTACTTCTGGACCACAAGATCAGAATCTTATTAACTTCTTTGAATGTTCTTGTTTTGCTGGGAATAAATCCAACCTTTTTTCAGAAACAACCGATTCACAAAAACAGATCCACAAAATTTTTACTACTTATGAATAACAACGTAGACTTGATGGCGAGCTGCAATTAATTGATATTGTTTTCACAAACTCACTCGCAATCCATTTTTTTTTTTTTGGCCGTGACATCATTACCATATTAAATTTATGATATTTTCCTTTTTTTAACTATGTAAAGAAATGATTTATTTGTAAGCTGTAATAACACTACCACTCATGGTCACGTGATGAATACATTAGTCTTCACTTTAAAAAACTCACTGTCGTGCGAGATATTTTTGACAATTCAGTATTGGACCAGTGCTCAGCACCTCAACAGTCTGCCGCTATGTAAATAAGTAATTGATTTTAAAGCAAATATTGTAGAAAGATTGTCTAAAGAAATCCAAAGTGATTGACACTTGTGTCCGCGTGACAAATACATTAGACTTCACTTTTAAAAAAATCACTACCATGCGACAAATCTATGACAATTTACCAGTAATGGCCCGGCTCTCAGTACCTAGAGCGGAATAACAATCTACAGCTTAGTGGTAGTGAGAGTCGAAGACTTTATAATATAAAATATGTCTGAAGAAAGTGACGATCCATTTTTTGGGCGCATGACAGCAATATTTATATGGCAATATTAAATTTATGACAATTTTTTCAAATTTTCTTTTGAAAATTCATGGTTAACAAGAGATTGATATAACAATTTGCAGCTTAGAGGTTAGAGTTGAAGACTTTATATGGTAAAACATGCAAGAAAAAAGTGACTTCGATTCGGGGTAAACTCAATGATAGTAATGAAAAATTATAACATATAATTTAATAAAAATAAATTAAAAATAAATAAAAATGTTTGAAAAGTAAACAATATTCTTCGAACTGTTATTATATTAATCGACTTAGAATAAGTCCTCTTGGATCAGTCTTGTGACACTAGCACTGAGAACCTGTCACGAAACTACTTTTAAACCAGTTGTCTTTTCTCTAGGGCAGTAATTTAGTCTTTTCAGTATTAATCTATTCAGATTTTTTACTGAATGATTTTATATTAAAACCTCTCTTTTACTATCTTTCCAAATGTAGGGTATTCTAACAGCAAATATTACCCAGTTAATAACTAACTCCCTAAGTTTATTATTTTTGAATAGAAACCAAACATATATCAAATTGAAAAGTATTTTAAAGCTATATAGTTTATAAAAGTGATGGTTTTACCACACAATGATGTGAACACTCGTACAACTGAATAAATGCAAGAAAAGGATACCTTTTTTCTCAGCCAGATGGATGTACGACTGACTGACTTACGTTTTGATCTAAACAACTGAATGAACGGATGGATAAATGTATTGGAGTATACTATATAGTTAGAGAAATAGACAAGTAATATAAATGTATGTGAATGTAATATGATTTTTCTTTAGTTATCTTGAGGTTAGAGTACAAAAAAAATATATATATAAATGTTGCAATATAGCTGCCACATGTTAGTTTATTTTTTCTAGCTCAAGTTAAATTTGTAGTGATTTAAGAAAAAATATATAGAATTTCCTTAATAGTTAAATGATTTAATATTTGCGTGTTTAACTCACTTCACTTGATAGACACATTTGTATTTATTTAAGTTTTATTTATTTAAGTTTTTTTTTTGCTTTCACTACTTAATACAGATATCGTGATCCCTGCTCAGCCAGTCTAAATGAAGATGATCAACACACCACAAAATTAGTAGGAGATGGCAAGAAAAAGGTAAGTCTATAGTATGTAGTAGTTTGTAAATCTTCAGTTTCTTTATGGAACACAAAAACATTCTAATCTCTAATCAAATATCTTATATAACAATTACATTTAAAATAAAACTGTCAGTTGTTGTGTTTTATTAAGGCAAGAAGATACTTAAGAATTTTTTAGTTCTTTTTATAAATTCAAAACGTTTAGTTTTTTTATATGTATTTCGTTTAAAGTCAAATATAGTCTTGCACCTTATATTTTCTTTTAGCTCGTTTTTTTTTTTTTTGTTGGTGTATGTATGACTTTAAACCATTTAGTTAATAAACAAAACTGTCAGTTTATTTACAAAAATGGTAAAATATCTTAATCTTGTTGGAACTTAATTGAAGAATTTTTTTTTAGTATGTGCCAGCGAAGAATTATATGGTTAGATCTATTATGGATTATTTTATTATTATTTTATTTGCAAATATATACATAAATAATTGTAGAAAGATTGTCTAGAAGAAGTCCAAATTTGGTAATATCTTAAAGTGTCACAAGTGTTTGGGGATTTGTTTGACCCAAAAACAAACAAAAAAATACTAATACGGGATTAAAATGATTGATATTTAATTTTTTTTTAAAGAAGTATTTAACGGTTATATGAAATTTTTATTTTAGTTGCATTTCAAAAAATAAATAAATAAATAAATAAATAAATAAATAAATAAATAAATAAATAAATAAATAAATAAATAAATATTTTATATAACCCAACTAACGGATTTATAAAATATTTGCCTGTAATATTATTTGTCGTTCAGGCATTTATTCCTAATAATAAAATATAATATTGGCGATTTCTTTTCTGATTAAAATGTTACCTTAATTCTGCCCCTTACTCTTTTTTTTCAGAATAAAATATAAAATATAGTATAAACTGGTCTAAAGTGTCTCATGTCTCAAACATTTGTTTCTAAACAAATTTGTGTGCAATATGAAAATTTCACAAAATTAAAAAATCCAAATTTCATCAAAAAATTTAGGTTTCACCAAAAATTTTTGAAATTTACTTAGTCAAAATTTCACCAAGATGACAAAAATTTCTTTAAAAATTCAACGCATCTGAAATTTTAGCAAAAATTCGATTTTTTTCACCAATTCGAAATTATACCCAAGAACAAAATTTTGCGAAAAATCACAAAATTTCACACAGAATTCGAAAATACACTAACAAATCCAATATTTATTGAAAATTTAAATAAAACAAAATTCCGCCAAAAATTTTAAATTTCACTAAAAATTAAAAAAAATAGTTTCCCTAAAAAATTTTTTGTTTAATCAAAATTTCACNNAAAAAAAAAAAAAAAAAAAAAAAAAAAAAAAAAAAAAAAATAATAATTTCCCTAAAAATTATATTCTTTTTTAACCAAAATTTCATACTTCATTAATACTTCATCAAAATTTCACCAAATATAATCAAAAATTTCATTAAAAGTTTTAAATTTTGTTTAAAAAAAAAATATATAAAAAAATTTAAATAAAATATATACCAAAAATTTGAAATTTCCCTAATAAAACAGAATTTTATAAAAAATCGAAATTATCTCCCAAATTTTGCCAAAAAATCCAAATAAAAATTTTAAAACACACCAATAAATCTAATATTTAATCTAAAAAATCTAAAATCTAATCTAAAAAAAAACCGCCAAAAATTTCCTCAAATTCATTAAAAGTACGAGATTTCACTAAAAGTTTTAAATTTTGTTAAAAATTCTTTAAATAAAATATTGGCCAATAATTTGAAATTTTCTCAATAATTCTAAACTTTTGTAAATAATTCGACATTTCGCCAAAAAAAAAAATGTTCAATTTCACTAAATATTTTAAATTTTGCCAAAAATCCTACTTGAAATTTCAATATTTCATAAAAATTTTAAAAACATAAAATTCCGTCAAAAATTTTAAATTTCACTAAAAAATTAAAAAAAAAAAATGAAATTTTACTTATAATTCGAAAATACCCCAACAAATCCAATATTTCATTTTATAAAATTTTAAATTTCCAAATTTGACCAATATTCGAAATTTCATAAAAAACAAACACGAAATTTCACTAAATTTAAAATTTTGTCGAAAATCCTTTAATGAAATATTTAATTAAATTTCAAAATTTCAGCTTAATTATATTAAATTTTATAAATAAAACGAAATTTCAACTAAAATTTCACTAAATATTCAAAATTTAACTAAAAATTTTTAATTTTGCCAAAATATTAAATTTTAAAAACTCAAAATTTCGCCAAAAATTTTAAATTTCGACAAAAAATCAAAATTTTACTTTAAGATTCGAAAATATTTCATTTAAACTTTATTAAGAACACAAAATTTCGCTAAAAATTTTAAATTTCGCCAAAAAATTTTTCATCAAAACTTTAAATTTTCATTGAAAATTTATCAATAAATTCAAATTTTACCAAAAATTCATGAAATCTAATTTTTTATCAAAATCTTAAAATTTCTTCGAAAATTCAAAATTTCACCAAAATTTTTTCAATTTTTTAGTTTTCGATTTTGTTGAAAATCTTTTAAATAATATATATACCAAAAATTCGATATAAAACTAATGGAAATTTTATAAATAATCCGACAATTTTCAAAGAAAATTGCGAAAAATTCATATTATTTTCACTATAAATTTTAAATTTTGTTAAGAAATACTAAATTTCACTACAAATTCCCTAAAAATTTTACTAAAACAAAATAAACTTAAACATCACTGCAAAACTTGAAAATACATATTTCAACAAAATTTTCACTAAAAATTAAAAAAATTATAATAATTTCGCTAAAAAATTAAAATACACCAGCAAATGTAATATTTCTATTAAATTTAAAAATTGGCTAGCAAATCTAAATTTCGCCAAATTTCACGAAAAAAATCTAATATTTCATCACAAAACCGAAATTTCACTAAAAATTTAAATTTCACTGAAAATTGAAAAATTTACTAGATATTTGAAATCTCACCAAAAGTTAAAATCCAATATAATTTTAAAATTTCACCAAAAATTCAAAATTTTATCAAAAATCCTAAATTTCACTAAAAAATTTAAGGTTAGACAAATTTTCACTTAATATTCAAAAATACTTCAACAAATCGAATATTTCATCAAAATTCAAAATTTCACCAATAATCCGTAAAGTTACAAGAAACGAAATGTTTTGATCTTTCAATTAAAAACAGGAGCTTAAAAGTTTGATACTCTTTTTGTTCTATTGTCATAAAGAGAGAATATGAGGATAAGGATAGTCTTTAAGTAAATTTTTAATCGACAGACAATTTATCTTTAGTTTTTGATGACCGGCATTTTTATCAATATCCGACAAAAAAGTCAATTGAAATTTTTTGTCAATAACGTCTGTCCGTCTGTACGTAACCACGGTCACATTTTTTAAAGAAATATGGCACAAATTTTTTATGTTTAAAATCTATTCAGGCTATCTGTCAATTGGGCAGTGAAGGTTTAATAATATGTATAATTAAGATATTTTAAAAGCCATCACATTATCTCACAACCCTTATATCTTCTAATAACAACCCTTATATCTTCTAATAAAAACCTTATATCTTCTAATAACTACAAATTATTTGCCACTTTAAGCAATCAAGCAAAATCTAGTCACTTTTAATTACAAATCATAAGAGGAAATCAAAAAAATAGCACGGAAATATACAGATGTTCTCATTTTCTTCTAAAACAACATAAACAAATTACTAAAGAAGATGCACAGAAAAACAAAAAGAAAATGCCTACACACAGATGTTCAATCCATTTATTAGTTCCATGTTCTAAAGCCTGAAATTAATTTTGAAATAATATGTTGCACTTTAAGCTACATAGAAGACTAAGGATTAAAAAGATTGATTGTTTTTGAAAACTTAAAAACCTTAACAGAGTTATGAATAGAAAATAAAATAAAAAAAAAATACTCAGTATAAGCAACCAGTAGCAAATGATAAAAAAAATATATATGAAAAGAAAAATAATACAGAAATAATAATGTTGAAAAAAGTTTATAATAAACTAAAAGAAAATTATCGAATGAACACGTCTTAACTTGCCACCAAACATGGTTTAGACCAAGACTAACTAGTGAAAAAGTGTTTTGGATTTAAACATAATTCTTTATGCTTTTTTTGATTTTTCTTATTTTTCTATTAAATTGCTATTTGGTAACAAAGAACAATAATAGCAACAACAACAACACAACAGAAGAAAAATCTGATTATAGTAGTTTTAATACGTTGAACTAAAATGAAAAATTGAACATGTAGTGAGAAGAAGAGTCTAGTAGTTGTTGTAGTAATAGATAAAGAAAGAACTTTAGAATAAAATTTTTATGTTTAACAAAAGTGATCTTTTGTAACAAGCATGTAATTGAGAAGATGACTGCTACGAACGAACAACGTTGTATATAAATAAGAAATAGCAAACAACAAAGTCAAGAATAACAACAACAACAACAACTACAAAAAAGAAAGAAATAATAGAAAAAATTCTTTATTACTACATTTGAAATTGATGTTGGACTGACTCCAAATGTTATTTTATTCAGTAAATGGAGATAGATGGATGTAACAAATGTTACGACTACCAAATAGAATTATGTATCAAAAAGTATGGAATAACATTAGAGATTTAAACACTCAAGGAAATTTGAATATGAACTGAATAAAATAAATGATTTTAATGCAAAAGAAACATTAAATAAGATAAATATTTTAAAAAATTCACCGCCTTAGATGAATTTATCCGAGCCCTATCCTTCTTTCAAAAGACATACAAATGGACAGATGGATGGAGAATTTCTGTAACAAATAAATAAATAAATAAATAAATAAATAAATAAATAAATAAATAAATAAATCATATATACATATAAAAATTCATGTGTGTTTGTTTGTCTATAGCTGCCTAAACGGCTGAACCGATTTTCTCGAATTCGCAGTGTGTTCCTATATGCCTGGAATGAAAAATAGGCTACTTTTTACTTTCAAATTCCATGTGGGCGCGGTGCCCCGCCCACTTACTAAATAAAAGTCATTTCTCCTATAATTTTTATATCTTAGATATAATAAATGTTAGAGAGCTCAAATTTTGTACGACTTCAATATGAATATTTTGGATAAAAATTGGTACACTAGCAATAATGGGCGTGGCACCTCCCATATAAAGAAAATATTAAATAATCATATCCAAGAAAATATAACAGTTAGAGTTCTAAAATTTTGTCGAAGCCCCTTAGGTATCAATAATAATATTTAAAAAAAATTTGGGCGGACTAGAAGTAGGGGGCATGGTACCTCCCATATGAATTAAATGCAAAAATTCGTATATCTGGGAAACTATTGGAGTTGCAATGCTCAAATTTTGCCCAAATAATTTTGACATCCATGAAAACATTTGTCTAATAAATTAGCGGATAATGGGGGTATGAAATAAAAATAAAATAAAAATAAAATAAAAATAAAAACTAAATAAAATAAAAATAAAATAAAAATAAAATAAAAAAAAATAAAATAAAAATAAAATAAAATAAAAATAAAACTTAAATAAAATAAAAATAATTATAAGGCCCAGGACCCAGCAAAAACTTGGCTTCCAATTTTAAAACCAACAGCTTACTGTATGCATTACATTGTAGCCTTATTCGCCACTGGCAGCATTACCTAATATTACTTCAATAACTGGCTTTTAGTAAATATGAAAGTAATATAAAATAATATATGCACACAAATTTATTGAAGGTTCAACTCCCAATTGAGGTAAACGTTATTTTATTTCCCTTTATGAGTAACTAGTAAGACGGCAGACTAACAAACATAAATAGTATTGTGATACGTGGGTTCAAATCGCAACCGGGACAAAGGTTTTTCTTTTGTGCGTAAAAAGGCCAGCATCTTAAAAAGTTGTTTTGGTACCCAAATAAAAACTGGTGAAATTTAGGACATCACGAACAAAATTCATCAGTTATAGCAATAAAAAAGGAAGACGTTTTTCATATTGTTTTCGGTTACAAGACACTGTTATTTAGTAGGCGAAGATTTTGTTGTTTTTAGAACTGATGTAATTAGAGTCACTTAAGATTCTTGAATAACATTCTTAAAACTAGTGATGTCGGAGCCAATTCTGGCATTTACAGGGGATTCTAAATTTTCGTTTTATGTGATGTTTTTGAGAACTAGTGCTTTAGAACTAATTCTGTATGATTTCTATACCACTTCTCCGAAAAAAATACTGGTTCCTAAATGACTGCTAAAAATAAAATTAAAATCAAGTTGTAGAACTAATACAATTTTTCTTCCTGTGTGAAAACTTTTCAATGAGACAATTCAAAAAGCAATTAAAGTGCAATGCATATATCAAATTTAATTGTTTTTATTTTTAAAAATTGTGATCTGTAATTTGATTACAGAAGACAGATGAACGGATATCGTTCAATCAGATGGTCTTTAATTGACGAGAGTAATAAACAAATATTTTGGAGGGTTATAAATTTCTCCACTTCGTCATTATCCATTTTCAATTCTCACTGAGTGTTCCAATAATACATCTTAGTATACTTTAAAATAATTTATTTTTATTTTTTCCTTCTGTTATTGTATTTTATGGAATGATGGTGATAGTTTTACGAGTTTATACCTCTTCGTTATACCAAAAACTTTTATTATATTAAAAGGTTACACAGTGGTAGGTATTACAGTTTATAGTTACTTTTCTTTTTTTTTTTTCTTTCCACCATATTTTTTTCCAATTGAAATAATAAAAAACTCAAGTTTTGTTGGCAAAAAACATGTGAAAAATATTGCTAACGAGTAAAACGCTAAAATGCACATAAAAAGAAAAGAAAATGACTACAATGATAATGATGATGATGACGATGAGAATGATTCTGTTTTTACAGGTTACACATTAGACAACAATGGCTAAAAAAAAAACTATATACAATCAGTACTTGTCTGAAAACTGAATTAAGTTATAAAATATTTTTATACTTAAGAATGATCATTGTTACAAATATTACAAACAAAAAAAAGAACATATCCAGAACATATCATAGAAGAAGAACGCAGTAATAAAAAAATACTTATAAAAAAAATAACTTTATAGGGTCAAAATGAAATTTCTGATGTGCCTCTTAATTCACTAAACGCATATGTTGTTGGTTGTGGTTAAAATATTAGACTTGCAAGTCAAAGAATTAGTTTGTACTAAAAGCATATTTCCATCAAAGTCATTTAATATCGTAGCAAAACTACTATAATTTACTCAAAAGAAATATTAGAGAAACAAAAAAATCACTAGTTGAGAAATATTAAGGAAGTTGATATTAATTTTAAATTTTATTAAGTTAGAATGATTTAAGTAATTGAGCAACCAAGGTAGTTATTAACTACTAAAAGATAAATACTAAAAAGTTTAGCTACTTTTTCTACAATAAGGTCTGCCTGTAACTCATTTTTTTAACTATAGGTTAAAGTTCATGTTTTATTATTGAAGAGAATGTAATATACATTTGTTCTATTTAAAATCTATCAATGAAATTAATGATTGTGTGTGGCTGTTCTAACATTAAAAGATTAATAGAAATAAAGTTTTCCTTTTTGAGACAACAATGTTTATCCATCTATCTGTAGGTAACTCAATTTATTATTTTTTATTAAAAATTAAGAGGAATATTTTTCAAAGGATTCAGAAAAAGTGGACTTATAACATTGCTTAAAGCGGCTTATTCAATCGATATTTTATTCTGTTGTAATTCAATTTATTTATATAAGAAAACAATAAAAATTTAAACAAGAATTATATTACAACATGTATTTAGGCCCTTAATGGCATCTATATCAGGGATGGAAAATTTGATATTATCTATTTTTTTATACTATTCAACATTTAAAAGTACCGAAGTACTCCTGTAACTATTTGATACCCTCAAACGTTCAGCTGGATATTTAATAATTCGAAATAAACATAAAATTTTTAAATGAAAATATATTTTAGAGTAACATTATTTTCGATTATAAATCTAACTCTTTTGACTTGTATTAGAATTATTATTAATGAAATTTGAATGAACATTAACTTTGATTAGATGCCAGGACTTTAAGTTCCAAAAAGATAACACAAGTAGTTAAGACAATTCAAATTGTCGTAAGTTTTAATTTATAAAATTGTGTACAATAATAACTAAAAACTTCAAGTTATTATGCTCAATACAGAAATTATTATATTTTATTTTTTATATTTTAATGAAACTAAAGCTGAAGTACTCGATAGACCTTTTTTTCCTTAAGTTTATATTAATAAGAAGGCCATATTTATTATCATATTTTATTATAATATTTAATCTAAATGAAATCATGAAATAATTTGGTGCTGCTAGAGCTAACGATCCAAGCTGCTAATGCACTTTAACTGTACTTTAGTATTAGAACTAAATTCCTTGAGATTAAATAAATAATAATTATCAAAAAATTGAATTTTAGTACTTTGAGGATGTAAAAATAAAAAGTACTATTTGAAATTTATTTTGATACCGAAATATATTTTTATTTTCCATTCCTGATCTATATCATTGTCAGGCACACATAGCTCCCAGCGACAGAGAGTATTCGCTCTTTTCACTTACACAACAAAAATGTTAGCAAAAAGTTAGAAATTTCATAAATTAACAAATAAATCACGATAAAAATAATAATTTCAGATCAATCTATATAGAGCAATTGATTTATTTATCATCTCTTTGTACTTAAATTGAAATTGGCAACATAATTAAATCCGAGTGATACTCGTGTCCATTAGTACCATTGATCTTTTGAATCCGTTTTGGAATAACTGTTTCTGTCTTGTTATGAAGCGATATATCGACTTGAAGATCCCTTGATAGTTATTTTCAGGGCAGATTAAATTTTTCTTTTACAAAATAATGGCTTTGGGGGTAAAACTTGTCAAAAATGGCTCTTTAGCCGGGATAACGATATATCAAAAGTTTAATATTTTTAGAAATCTAAATTTTTTGTTGGTAATGTTCTTCCGTCTGTCTATAGGTTTCGGTTAAATGAATCAAAAATGGTGTGAAAGGTAAAATAAATTTATTTTTAGAATTTCAGAATTCTTTTTGAGAGAATTTTGATGTCCGTCCTTCTCTTCGCCTGTATGTTAACTTTAATTAAAATTCTTTTTTTAATATGTTAAAAGATATTGACTTCATTTGTTTTTAAGTTCTATAGATAATTTTGTTCATTCACTAATTATGGAGAAAAACAAATATCGGATCAAAATCTTAGACTATATATGTAAAAAACTTGAACAATTTGTAAAATTGAGGTGCTAGAATATTTAAAAGCATATAACTCAAAAAATATATAAGATAAATATAACATGAATACATTTTTTTTTTTTCAAAATATTTATCAATACCTTCAAGTTTATTTAAAAAGTTTGAAAATCGGTTAAGGAACAAACATTTGCGGAGTGGAGTTAAAAAATAACAATATCAATTTCTAAAATCAATAATAATTTCTAAAATCGTTTTTTTCAAAAGATTTGTGTAAAATAAGATCGAAGAATCATTTATACCATTCACCATATTACCGACAAAAAATATTTGCCTAAATGTATGCTTTATACTTTCGCATTTATAAATCTAAATTTTTTCCCAACGACAAAATTTTGAATACAAAAAACAAAATAACACATTAAAGAAAGTCATTGCAAAGCTTAATATACAATGTTTCTGTATAATACACATACGTTATGCTCGATATCTCAGTTATTATTGAACAGAATTATTTTATTTTTTCACCACAAAAACAAAAACTTATAAAACAAATTTCCGAACCTGCTTTGCAAAAAACGAAGACACTATCTCAAACAGAAGCTTGAAAGCCGCCTTAAAAAAAACGATTTTAAAGCATAACTCTGCCATTTATGAATCTGAAATTCAATAGCAGAAATCTCGAAAGGATATCCTATGTACTATAGAAATATATTATGTATGTTAGTTATCTAAGAGCTTCATAAAGGCCATTTCAACCGACACACAGACAAAGACCGTCATAATTTCTTACAAATAAACAGAAAATATCAACATTTTTGCCTTAAATATTTAAAATTTATTACATATTTTATAAATTATATAAAACTCAAAACTACAAAATATCGAAATTCCTTTACAAATTTGTTTTGACATAAACATAAACTTAAAAACCGTTATCATGTTAAGGCCAATAATACGAAAATTATATAGTGTCTACTGCTTTGGGTTTTTCGGTAACAAACAAGAAAAATTGCTATAAAATTAATTATATGGCTAAAAGCCATAATAGACACATAAAATAGACTACTGAAAGAATGAAAGAGCAAAACATCGCAAACAAAAAATTGTTTAAAAAAATCTAATAGAAAAAAGAAATACTGTTACACAAAAGTTAAATAGACTAACGGACAGACGTAAAGACAGACAGACATACGTTTTGGAATGAATGTATACTTAGAAATTTAGAAGAAACAAAAACATGTGTATGTATGTTTATATAAATGGTGCAAAATGTAGACATAAAGACAGACATATAGTTAGACATGAAGAACGGCAATTTGTTAAGCTATTAATGACAATTCAAAGTCTACCGTTTGTCAAATTGAGTCTACTGAATAAGAAACATTTCAGCCCCAAAACAGACTAAAATAAAATGACCTAAAGCCCAAATGAAACCAAAAATTAAAAAGTTTTTGTTGAAAAAATAGTAGCTGGGATTTTAGCTACTTTTGTTGTAAGTTTTAGTATTGAAAGAATACGTTTAGAAATGATTAGGTAATGAAAGATATTTTCATTAGGTAATGAAAGATATTTTCATTTCGCCATAGTAAAATCGTGAATAGCGGTAGTTTTTAATGACATAAAAGGATTTTATTTTCAAATGCGTCAGTTATAGAATTGAAATAAAATAACGATCATTATCAAAACGTGATCTTTTTTCAAGAGATGAGACATAAGTTGGTAACAATTTCTTTTATACCGATACAAATGGGTGATAATGACAAAATCAAGTAGAAATGTTTAGATTTTATTCATAAAAATTTAGTGTCATGTTCAATATAAAAATTAAATTTGAAAAGTAACTAACTTTTAAACAACTATTTCATTTCTTACAATTTGTTTTTGTTTTTTTTTTTTAACTCTTTATTATTTTTCTTTTACAGGCAATAACTTTGGCTAAAACCTGTGAAGCTACCACAGAAATGAGAGAATGTCGTTCACCTA
Source organism: Phormia regina (assembly GCA_001735545.1). Taxonomy (NCBI): domain Eukaryota; kingdom Metazoa; phylum Arthropoda; class Insecta; order Diptera; family Calliphoridae; genus Phormia; species Phormia regina. The sequence goes on from MINK01187595.1 coordinate 88,212, forward strand.
AAGACTGGTCTTTGTTGGCTTTACAAAATACTCGTACAGGCAAATCACATTATTTAGTTATATGCAGATGTCCAGATCATTTTAAAATGGGTAAGTAATTTGCAGCTACTGATTCAAACATGCAATATTTAATTAGAAAAGCAAGATTATTTTTATGAACACAATGGGCATAAAAGAATATAATAAATTTAAGATCAATTTTCGTCTGTAGAGAATTTAAGATCAATTTTCTTCTATAGAAAATTTAAAATCAAATTTCTTCTATATAAAATTTAAATTTGTTAGAAAATATAATTTCACATTTCTTCTATAGAAAATTTAATTTCAATTTATTCTATAGAAAATCTAATTTAAATATTCTTCTATAGAAAAGTTTATTTAAATTTTTTTCTACAGAAAGTTTAAGACCAATTTTCTTCTATAGAAAAGTTAATTTCAATTTTTTTCTATGGAAAATTTAAGACCAATTTTCTTTTGTAGAAAATTTAACATCAATTTTCTTCTATAAAAAAATTAAAATAAAATTTCTTCTATAGAAAATTTAAGATCAATTTTCTTCTATAGAAAATCTAAGATTAATTTCTTAATAGAGAAAAACAAGATCATCATTTTCATCTGTAGATCATTTTCATCTGTAGAAAATTTAAGATTAATTTTCTTCTGTAGAAAATTTAAGAATAATTTTCTTCTGTAGAAAATTTAAGATCAATTATCTTCTGTAGAAAATTTAAGATTAATTTCTCTATATAGAAAATCAAGATCAACTTGCTTCTGTAGAAAATTTAAGATCAATTTTCATCTGTAGAAAATTTAGGATCAATTTGTTTCAATAGAAAAATTTAAGATCAGTTTGCTTCAACAGAAAAATTAAGATCAATTTTCTTTCTATAGAAAATTGAGGACCAATTTTCTTTCTATTAAAAATTGAAGATCAATTATCTTTGTATAGAAATCTGAGGATCAATTTTCTTTATATAATTTTCTATCTTTAAAAATTTTTTCAATAAATTGTCTTTCTATTCTTTCTATTTCTTTCTTTCAATTAATTTTCTTTCTATAAAAAATTTTCAATAATTTTTTTTCTATGGAAATTTTTAAATAAATTTTCATTCTTTGGAAATTTTTCAATAAATTTTCTTTCTATAGAATATTTTCAATAAATTTCCCCCCATATTTTTGACAAATTTTACTTCAATAGAAAATTTTTGATACATTTTTTTTCAATTTAAAACCTCTTTAGTAATTTTTCAAATTAATTGATATCTTTCATTAAACTTTACAGAGGGACCCATGGCTCATGATCAACCCACATACGCCAGCGTACCCGGTATACGTGTCTTTGGTATGATGTGTGTTAAACCTGGCTATTCAGTACGCAAACCTTCTGCTCAACCACCCAAACGTTATCAATTACAAAAACCTTTCTATAGACCTGGTTCTCAAACTTCGTATGGTCAAAGTAATTTGGGTAACAACAAAGATGTCTATGGTAGACCCACATATGGTAGCAGTTCTTCTTCACAAAATTCTCATCAAATCTCTTCGTCTTCAACAAACTTTAATACAGCCTCTAGCAGTAACTATCATGGTTCCGACTCTTTTCAATCACAAGGAAATTATCAATATTTAAATAGACCCGAAAGTATATCGTCTTCTTCATTCAATAGCAACAACAATAACTATAGACCTGAACCAGTATCTATAAATAATTTCCCTGGTTCTGGTTATGGACGTAATAATGAACGTGAGGGAGATGCTCCTATTGAAGCAGCTACCGAAGTTGATAATAAATTATTAATCAACACTTCAACACAAGCTGCCGAAGAAGCTAATACTACACTAAGTGAAGATACTACTAAGACCGAAGAAGTGAAACGTGAAAAAAGATCATTAAGTGAGAATTCCATAGATCCTGATGATGATGTACCCGAATTTCCTTGGGATCGTGTTATAGAATTTGAGAAAACTTTAGTATGGGATTAAATATAAATTAGAAAACAAATATCGAAAAAAAAAAAAAAACAAACAAAAAACTAACAGGGGTGTAGGTAAAATTTATAAATAAAAATTTCCAAGTAATTTTTAGGGGTCAACAAAAGGAAATTCTTAAGAAAACATAACAAGAGATTTAAATAATTTTTAAAACGAAAATAAAAATATATAATAATAACTGTGACTGAATTTAAAAAAGAAAATATAACAATTTCATTTAGTAACTTTTTTGTTAAGAAATTTGTCGACAGATTTCATTATAAGTTAAAAGAAAATATTTATAAAAAATAAATAATTTTATATAAATCTTAAGTTAATTTAAGTTATTTAAAAACATAAAGAAAAATATTACAACGAATTAATTAAATAATTTTTATAATTTTGATTTAAATAATAGCAATATATATATTTTTTTGATAATAATACAAAAAAAAAAAAGATTATTTAATTAATTTGTTTTTATTTTTCCTTTTTTTGCATTTTTATCGTCGTCGTATTTAATTAAGAATTATAAAAAAAATAATATATTTTATAAAGTAATTATTATAATTAGAGCTATTTATTTTTTAATAAATTAAAAATAAAAAGAAAAACTAAATATATAAATGAAATTTAAGGAAATAATAAAAAACTATAATTGTATGATTGATTTGAACACATACATATGTATGTTCGTAATCAATCTACATACTATTTAATTAAATATTTTAATAACATAAAAAGTTAATTAAAATTTTTCTGTCTTTAAATGATAAGCGGCATTTACTAGAATTTAAATTAATTTTATAGTTAATATTAAAATATTATAATATTTAATATTGAATAAACTTAACGAAATAATGTAATAATTGCATTTGAAAAAAAAAAAATATGTAATAAAATTATTATTTATACGAAACAATTTTTTTTAAATAAAAGTCTTTAGAAAAATAATTTTTGATTTTTTTTTTTTTTTTTTTGTTTAAAGTTTTACATAGTCGGGGTTTACACACAGCAATTTTTCTTGACGTAATTCTAATTTCGTAGGAGGTAGAGGTAAAAAAAAATATAAAAGTTTAGTTTTCCCTTCTCGTTTTTCTACTATATTTTATTTTTTGCGTGTAAAGATATAGTTCTTTATCTAGTGTTCGACACAAACTTTTTTTGTTTAAGAGATATTAACCGTATCAAAATGTTGACTCAATTTTAGTCACGTTTTTAGTTTGTTTTTTTTTTTATTTTATTATTATTATTATTTTTTTATGAAATTCTAAATAATATCGATTTTCAATAAAAAGACTATATTACAGACAATATTTTATAGTCTATAAACTAAACAATAGTCCTTAGTTCAGACTAAAGTCTATTGTTAAGACTAAGGTCTATACTCAATGTTTCAGGCTATAGTCTATAGTTCAGACTTAATATCAATATTTAAGCTAAAGTCAATAGTCAATAGTTCAGACTATTTATATATTTCAGGATATAGTCTATGTTCAGACTATAGTTCATATATCAGGTTATAATTCATACTAGTCTATATAAGGATGTCTGACCTGCACTTGATCCTGTCTTTAGACAAATTTCTCATATTTGCTTTTTTATAAACATTGCACAAAATAATAAATGAAATTGTAAATAGAAACTTACCTAAAACTTCAGCATTTACCACAATATTACAGCTGTACATAGGGCTGACTAAACGTTGCGGTTGATTTTGAAAAGCTTGACGACAGGCTTCTTTGGAAGCCGTTAAAACTTGTCCTAAAAAAAAGGTAACAAAAAATATAAAATAATTACTTTTTAAATTAAATAACTCAACTCACCGGAAAAAGGTCCATAAGCTTTCGAATTTAAATCATCAGAAGTTTCAACAGACCACTCTAAAACCATAAAACAAACACCTTGCATAGGTTCTTCGCACAAAGGTCCAGCCGATGTAGTTAATTGAAAACCATTAACAAAGGAACTATTGTAATCACGTCGAATATCAGACTTTTTATTTAAATCCAAATCTTCATAGGAATCTAATAAAGGCCACCAAAAATTCGGATGCTCATAATCACTTAAGTTGAGCAAGATGTTAGGACCACAATGACGAGGTCCCAAAGACCATATACGTTCTATTAATTCTTCATTAGAAAGTGAGGTTAAACCTTTAGTATCGAAATCTTTTAAAGCCGTAACAAGTTGCAATTTTATTTGTTGTAATAATTGTCTAGATTTTTCCGAAACCTTCGAAGATTTAGCAGTAGTAGAAAATTCTTTTATAAAAGCATGATATTTTTCTAAAATATCAATGACGGCTTGTGGCAAAGGCAACGCAATAATTTTAATTGTGGACAATTTGTTTAGAGTAGTCATAGTTACGATTTTCTTAGTTATATCCTTATCTTCAGAAGTTTTAACTATAGCTTCATTGACCATATCTACAGTGGCTTCTGGTACAATGGTTTCACGGAATGATACAATAGGTTTGGAGACATTTACTTTAATTTTAGCATAGCTTTCTTCCAAATCATGTACACATTTTTCAACATGAACTTCTCCCAACGTAGTTATAACATGTTCTCCTGTGGGCTCTACAGAAACTTGTACACAAGCATCAGCTTGATTGAGTAGTTTTAGACCTTTTACTAATTTAGGCATTTCGGAAGGGTTTACAGGTTCTATGGCTACTCGGAAAATGGGAGTAGCCATAACATTCAGTTCACTAAAGGAGGTACAATACATGGTGTTACTTAAAGTGCTGGTTTTAACTATGTCTTGTTCCAGACCGCCAATGCCCACAATATTACCGGCGGGCACTTCATCGAGAGCTTGTAATTCACCACCCATAAAGAGATATAAATCACCAATAGTCACCTCACTAATGTATGGTGAATCCAAGGTGAGAGAACTATAATGAAAAAAATAATAATTAGTATCTTTAATGACCATTTTTAATGTTTTTCTATTTTAACTTACTCTTTAATTCTTGGATCATGTTTTGGTGCTAAGTTATACAATTTCATGCCTTTTTTCAAAGTGCCACTAAAGATACGGGCAAACGCCACAAAAACAAATTCAGGTTTTTCTTCTTCCTCTTTTTTCTCTAAGGCCTTTTGCTTTTCCTCCTCTTCCTGCTGTTGCTTTTCCTCAGTGGTCATTTGTTCAACACCAGTTGTAATATTTTCTATCTCCGAACTTTGTGCTGCCAATTGTTTACGCTCCTCTATACGTTTTCGTACTTCATCACGTTTAGCTTGTAGCTCTTGATCAGTTAAACGTTTTGGTTTATTTTGTGGCAATTGTGTTACATGAACTGGAGCCATTTTTGATACAAACACTATAATGTTTTCGGAATGAGCATCACATTTTTTGAAATCTTCTTTAAGAGCTAACGATTCACTGGGATAAGTATTCAAGTCGACATTCTGAGGATAGAGTAAACGTTGAGCTCTTTCATCATTAATGCTATTAGGTGCTGGAACATGTTTAACAACCATTTCTAAAATTGTACGATCAATAGGTAACCATTGACCGAGAACAATTTTTATTTGTGCTTTAGGATCACCAACACGTAAATCGCGAGCTTGTAGTTTAATACCAAGTTTTTCGGCAATAACTGAAAATCGAAAAGACAAAAAAAAAATGGATCACTAAAGACTTCGTTCCATTTAAAGTTTTTTTTAAAATTTAAATTTTAGAAAAAATTTTGTCAAATTTATTTTAATAGAAAAGTTTAAGTCGGGAAAGGATAAACTATTCAAAGGAGCATCGGTATTCACTGATAGATTCAAAATGAATACAGGCACCGGTGCATTTGTTTATCTATTTGAGGAGATCGTCAGAGAAGCATACAGGCTCTCTGATAGTTGTAGTGTGTTTCAGGCAGAAATTCTAGGTATCCTTAAGGCTACAGAATTGATAGCAAGGAACATTGAAAAGAATACGGAGGTAACTCTGTATATGGATAGCCAGGCTCTGAAGGGACATTTCGTCAAGTCTTGGTTAGTTAGCGACCGCAAGAAGGTTCTTAGGAGATTGATGGGCAAATATCAGATTAGACTCTGCTGGGTGTCGGGTCATTGCGAGATAACGGGCAATAACGTAGCCGATGAATTGGCTAGGAACGACTCAGCTTTGGATGGTGATGTAAGTGAAAGTGGTGCTAAACCACTGATAGGCTTTTACTTCAGATTGATTAGAGAGTGGATTCGGGATGGAACCAATCATGCGTGGAATCGTAGAGCAGACTGCAGATTGCCAAAACTTGATATGGCAGATACAAATCAACTATTGGATAGGCATCCTGACAGGTCATTGCCCTATAGGGGGAATGATGAGGCATCGGGAGATAGGTTCCTCCGGTCTTTGCAGGATGTGCGAAGATGATGAGGAAATAAAGACAGTGGAGCATATTTTATGTCACTGTCCATGTCTACAACGGAGTAGACAGAAATGGCTAGGCAGCCGATTCGTCGACGAATTGGATAGCTTATCAGGAATGGAGATGAGTAGGTTAATAGGATTCGTCATGGGAATAGACTGGCTAAAAGGATGTCGTTGGCTTACGGCATCCTCTATCCTGGATCTCTTTTTCAATTCTTTTCTGTTCTTTTCTTCTGCTTTCTAACTTATTTTTATTTCTTTCCTTTTCTCTAATTAATTTCTTCGAAGGGACTCACAATGGACCTCTAGGTCTCCTAGTGGGTGCACTAGAACTCTTTTGAGTACTGTGCAACCCTTCTCTACCTACCTACCTTCGTTAAAATTTATTTTTGTATAAAATTTTCGTTACAATTTCTTTTTATAAAAAATTTTCTTTGAAATTTCTTTTTATAGAAAAATTTCGTTAAAATTTCTTTTTATAGAAAAATTTCGTTAAAAAATATTTTTATAGAAAAATTTCGTTAAAAATTATTTTTATAGAAAATTTTCGTTAAAAATTATTTTTATAGAAAATTTTCGTTAAAATTTCTTTTTATAGAAAATTTTCTTTAAAATTTCTTTTTATAGAAATTTTTCTTTAAAATTTCTTTTTCTACAAAATTTTTTTTTATAGAAAATTTTCATCAAAATTTCTTCTTATAGTAAATTTTTTAAATCTTTGTATATAAAATTTCCTCTATATACAAAATTTCTTTTTATAGAAAATTTATTTTTATAGAAAATTTTCATTAAAATTTCTTCTCATAGAAAATTTTCGTAAAAATTTCTTATAGAAAATGTTTATTTTTTACAAAAAAAAAAATGTCAAAATTTATTTTTAGAGAAAATTTTCGTTAAAATTTCTTTTTATAAGAACATTTAGAATATATCGTTAAAATTCTTTTTATAGAAAATTTTTGGTTAAATAAAGAAAAATTTTCTTCAAATTTGTTTTTAAAGTAAAGATTATTTTAAAAAAATCGAACAAAATTTCCTTTAAATATTAAAATTTAACCGACTTTTTTAATATTTGCTTTGCCAACCAGCACTCTCTACTCAAATAATAACAATAACAAAGCTATCGATTATTTTTAGATATGACATCACTAACGATAACCAAAAACTAATAAAATGTTAGAGGTAAAGGAAGAGTGAAAACAGCTGAGAATTTGCTTCATATTTTGTAAACAAAAAGATTCCGCAAGCAAACTGGAAGACAACATGCTGAAAACCACATGAAAAGATGCTTAAATATGTCGTATCCCATACAAGAAAAAATTGGTATTATTGACCTATTACAAACGGAAAGGAATAATATTTCTATACTCTATCAACTGGCTAAAAGTGTTACTAAAAATGTGATAAACGTCAACTCGGAGCAGGGTAAGTTTTTAAGATAATTTTTTTAAAAAACAATTTATGGAATATTTAAATTCTTCTACAGATGCTCTGGATACTATATTCCTGCATATACCAGACTGCACTACACTTTTAAATAAACGTCTAATTACTAAGGAAATTCTATTTAGATATTTACACAAAAAGAAAGTGCCGCTGACAGCAGACATTACCAAAGCGCAATTGGTTAAAAAAATTATAGAATATTGGTATAACAGTTATGATCGAATGAAAACACAAAATGATTGTAAGGAAGTAACAACATGTACCACAAATAATACCCAAGAAGAGAAGCAGCATACAAATGGAAATACATCGTCAACGGTACAAGAAACTTCCGAATTTCCCATACATTTATTGGCACGTAAATTTTCCGAATGGTTTTTCGATAATTATAATAAAGATTCATTAAAAGTTAATGATTTTTGGTCTGATGCTGCCATGATGTTGCAAATATCTGCTAATGATGGTATTGAAGAACAACTTTGTGATGATGCACCAACGCTTTTACAAACTCTAATGGAAACTAAGAAACTTTTTGGTTTTTATTTTAATCCCAATTTAACACATGCCGGTGTACAGGGTCGCATGGATGTACATGGTTTAGTTTTGGTATTAGCCTGTGGTACACTTCATACCTCACAGGATTGTGTGGGTGTATTTGAGTGTGTCTTTGGCCTATTAAGAGATCCCTTCGCTGAGAATAATTGGAAAACGAAAAATATTAAATTAATATTGCGTAGTAAAGGAGCACCGGTTATGCCATCATTAGAGGAAAGTGATACGTTAAAAGAGGCTTTAGAATTACCAGTGCCACAAGGCGAACTGACGTAATAGTTCTGGGAAATTTATAGATCTGTGTAAAAAGTTTATATTTATTAAAGTAATTGAATTAATTATAAAAAAGGAATAAAATAATTTAAAACTGCAATTTCAATTTGCAACAATTTAAATTTTGTAAAAAAATTGTCTCAATAATAAACTTTATTTATAAAAATATTGCTTTGATGATTTTCTTTTAATTAATGAAAATATGTTGTGGCGTAAATATCCTCTAGGATGATATCTTCCAAATGTTTGTAATTTATGAAAAACTAATATAATTTTTTAACTAAACAATTTTTAAGATAACTGTCGGGAAATTTGAAAATATGATTTGCAAGTAAAATTTTCTATAGCACCTGTGCACGCAAAATTTTCCATCATACTAATATTAATACATATGGAAGTTTACAAATTAAATTTATAATCAGAAATGTCTTGTATGGGACATAGTGACATAATAGAATAGAGCTTCAAGTTTATATTTATACACTGTTTTATACCGAATAAAGAAGATATGGGTATCTTATCAATAATTTTTACATACTCATTAATATATTTCGGGAATTACAACGTCTTATAAGATTTTCATAAATAAAGTTAATAGTTAATTATACGAACTACAATAATTGAATAAAAAATTAAATCATATACATTTCTCACTTACCTGGAATTTTATCTTTATCCTTGCGCACTGCAATTGTATCATATAAGCTCCATATATTTTCCAAAATAAACTGTACAAACATAGTTTTTTTAGCCTTCTCTTGAGCACCAGCAACAGCACATTTCTTCTTTGCATTATAGTAAAAATCACCCCATAGCACTTGTTCCAAATCTTCAACCGACATTTCTAATCTCTCAGCATAAGTACAAGCAAAATCTCTTACTCCAAAAGCCCAACCATCATAAGCCGAGCAAAAGACTACATTTCCTGAGGCAGGAGAAAAATATAAATGTGAATCATCACTATCTTCTAAAGCCGATTCATAATTGTCTTTATGAGTAATATCCTCTTTGGCCAAGACATCAGAAGCAAATATACTACCCAAAACAGCATTAACTTGTTCCAGCACTTGGGTAATATGAAAATAGGCATCTAAAGGCGTCATTTGTTTCTCCAATATAAGACGATCGATTTTATTTAAAACTAATACAGGTTTTAATTGTTCTACATAAACCTGTTGCAAACAAGCTCTCGTTTGTGGACAAACACCCTCTACCACATCCACTACAACAATGGCGCCATCACATAATCTTACGGCCGTAGAAACTTCACTGGAAAAATCTACATGTCCAGGAGAATCAATTAAATTGATTAAAAAGTTCTTATGCTCGGCAATACTTTGGTAGAACAACGATATACTGCTACTTTTCATAGTTATACCGCGTTCCTGTTCATCTTGTCGATTGTCTAAATATCGTAATTTTCCCGCCATACGTTGCGATATAATTCCATTACTGGCCACTAACGAATCGGCCAAAGTAGTTTTACCGTGATCGACATGGGCCAATATACAAATATTACGCACGCGTTCAATATTTTTTTGCAAATTTACTAAGTCCCCGGTTTCAACGATTGGCATTTTGAAATATGCACTTTAAACACTTATTTTTAGGAAAAAGAATAAAATATAAAAAACACTCACGGAAAAGCTTGCGAAAATATTAAACAAACGTCTGACGCGATTTTTTCTTAATCCGTTTAACCGCTATAACGCACGTTGTGAAATTTGTTTTTGTTTACAATTTTCATGAAATTCAACGGAAAGATTCAGCTGTTTTTTTGTTTATATTGTGTAATTCATTCATTCACAATAATGATGAGAAGAGATTTGTCTGAGCTGGAAAAACCCAAAAAAATTGCTTCAACTTTACAATTACACATTCGGAATATATTATCAAATCCATTGAGAAATCTTTGGCCATGATAAAACTATTACTTAGCTTTATTTTTATGATTTATATAAAATAAAAAATTTATAAAAGAAATACGTTTTAAAAATTCAAAGTTTGAAACAAGAATAATTATTTTTCAATATTACATGAAAAAATTTATAAAGTAAATTTCAATGAAGCATTGTATTTCTATAAAATAATGAACAAGTAGAATAATTACAAGTGTTCTCACTATTTCATATTTCATTAATTTTTTTATATATATAAAGGGTTTCATCCAAACGTATAAATTTATTCAATTAGTAAATTTATAAGTTTTACTTATGTGTTTCATTAAAGGTTATGTAGATATAAGTTTTTCTTAATAACATCGGACTATCAATTTTTGAGTTATCATTAATTATTATTATTACTATACTTAAAAATTTAAAGAAAACTCTCTACAGAATTTTAAAAATTTGGCCCATTTTTCGGACTACTGGAACATCAAAACTGTATAGTGGTTTTCAAACCTCCAACATTTTTTTATATATTGATGCCATTTAAAATCACTTAAAAATAATGAATTATTTTACATAAATTAGGAACAAAGCTGACATTTGTATAAAAATTGTGCTTTTTTTTCTTTTTTGGTATTAGAAAAAAGGTTATTTATTGAAGCCAGTATTCGATGTACGCAAAGAAGAAAATTTTTAAGACCAGATGAAATCCGACAATACAGAAAAATGACTATATTAAAGAAAAACCATATTTAAATATTTTTTCAGTAATCTTGATAAGTTCCTTGTTATCGTAGTATAAATATGATACTAGAATTTAATTTAATGTTCTTTTTAATTTTTAATTCATATAGAAGTATTTTTGGAATTTGTGATATATATTGTTAATTAACCGCTTTTATTTTTTTTAGTTTTCATAGATCAATTATTATTAAATAGAGCATGTAATCATTTAGAATAAATTTTTTAATATATATACAAAAGCAAATATAATATATATAATATTGGATAGTTCTGGATAAGTATTATATGGTATTAATATTTCCTAAACACTTTCATATCAAGGTGTATATATGAAGACAACAACTACAACAATGCAATAATAACAATTTTCTTTTTTTCGATGTAATTTTATGGTTGAAATTGAGAAAAAATATTGAATTCAAATATAGTGTTTACGTATTTTGGTTTTTTCTTTATACTAACAAAAATAGATAATTTTCTTTAAACCAAACAATATATGCAAACATATGAAAAATTTCAATCTGATGCAAAACAATTTACTATCTTTAATGCCACCTTGTTTAAATTATTACACCGTGTTTTCAATCGAACAGCTGCTTTGACCATTCACAATAGTTTGACATTTTTCTTATTGGACACAACAACACAACAGTCGGATGACGTTTATCTGCATTTAGTCACTTCTTTCCATCGAATTTTGTCCACGTTTTCGAAAGTTAATTTTGTGGGTGCAATTATTGGTTTGCGTGCGAAATATTGTATAAAAAAAATAAACAAAAATGTCTGGATTAACTCCCGAACAGAAAAAGGAATTGATTACACGTAATCTGCAGGAGACATTAGGTGAAGATAAACTTAATGCTATACTTAAGGAACGTGACTTAAAAATCTATTGGGGTACTGCCACCACTGGTAAACCTCATGTGGCATATTTTGTGCCCATGTCAAAAATTGCTGATTTTTTGAAAGCAGGATGTGAGGTAAGTTTTAAAAGATGTGAAATATTTGAATAGATTTCATAAAGAAACTATTTGAGTCTCTTATAATTTGATGTTATTAATCATAATACTTGGAATTTCTAAGCAATTAATTAGCATTTGCATATAATAAGTACGTATGTTTGTTTCTATTTATGAATGTATGTATTATGAGCATGGTATCAATGAGCGAACTTGTAAACAAAAGTTTTTTAGGAATTTATCTAAATCAATAAGTAAACATTCAATATTAAGATAAAGGTGATTGTTTAAACAATACATACACAATTCGTAATAGATCTTGAATCATTTTATGAACTTAATGATTTTAAAAGTTAAGCGGAATTTGCTTTTGGTTAAAAACACTTTTGAAAACAGTTTTTGAAAAAAACTATAAACTTAAAAAATTCCAAATTTAATAAAAATTGACTTCGCTAATTTCCAGGTCACCATTCTTTTTGCCGATCTTCATGCCTATTTGGATAATATGAAAGCACCATGGTCCCTATTGCAATTACGCACGCAATATTATGAAGCCGTTATTAAGGCTATGTTGTCCTCAATCGGTGTGCCACTGGATAAATTGAAATTCGTTAAAGGTACCGATTACCAATTGTCCAAGGAATATACACTAGATGTTTACAAACTAAGTTCTGTGGTCACTCAACATGATGCCAAAAAGGCTGGTGCTGAAGTTGTCAAACAAGTAGAATATCCCCTCTTATCCGGTTTATTATATCCTGGATTGCAAGCCTTAGATGAAGAATACCTTAAGGTTGATGCTCAATTTGGTGGTGTTGATCAAAGAAAAATCTTCACTTTCTCAGAGAAATATTTACCCCAATTGGGTTATGAAAAACGTATACATTTCATGAATCCTATGGTTCCCGGTTTGGCCGGTGGTAAAATGTCTTCTTCAGAAGAAGATTCTAAAATTGATCTTTTAGATTCTCCTGCTAATGTTAAAAAGAAGTTAAAGAAAGCTTTCTGTGAACCCGGAAATATTACCGATAACGGTTTATTATCATTTGTTAAGCATGTATTATTCTCACTGTTCAAAGAAGGTGAAGGTTTTGAAATTAATCGTGCTGCTGAAAATGGAGGAGATATAACATTCAATAATTATGCAGATTTGGAACAATATTTTGCTGAACAAAAATTGCATCCGGCAGATTTGAAAGCTTCGGTAGAAAAATATATCAATAAATTATTGGAACCCATAAGAAAAACTTTCGAAACACCAGAATTACAGTAAGTAGCTATTTGTTCAACCAAATTTGCATTATTTTAATTGGGTTTCATTTTCCAGAAAACTTAGTGCTGCTGCTTATCCTCCTCCTGCTAAAACAAAAGGTGGTAATGCCGCCAATGCTGCCGCCCCTGAAGAAGATGGTCCTCACCGTTTAGATATACGTGTGGGCAAAGTTGTTGAGGTTCAGCGCCATCCTGATGCTGATACTTTGTATGTTTTAAAAATTGACTTGGCTGAAGCTCAACCACGCACAGTTATCAGTGGTTTGGTTAAATTTGTTACCATCGAGGAACTTGACCAACGTTTAGTTGCCGTTTTGTGTAATCTTAAACCTTCCAAAATGCGTGGTATTTTATCCGAAGGCATGGTTTTATGTACTTCTAAGTAAGTTATATCTTTCTTTGGTATTAAGAGAATTAATCTAATGAATGTTTATTTCTAGTGAGGATCATACTGTGGTAGAGCCTATTATTGTCCCTTCTAATGCCGCTCCTGGCAGCCGTTTAGCTTTCGAAGGTTATAGTGGTCAGCCTGATGAACAATTAAACCCTAAGAAGAAAGTATGGGAAAAACTTTCCGTTGACTTCAAGACAAATTCCGATGGTTTAGCTGTTTGGAAAGATAATTTCCTATTGACTCTTGAAGGCGAAAAACTTTCCAGCAAATTAGCCAACTGTTGCATTAAATAGATTTATTATAATAACACGATATTTAGAACAAAGGCATTTAGTTTATTAACCACATTTTTTTTTATATTTATTTGAAGCGCCACTTAAGAAAAACCCATTTTTATTTGTTTTTTGTTTCCTTTTTATTTTTAATGAAAAAAAGGCTTAAAGTTTAACTCACAATAAATTATAACTGCCTCAACAAATATTTACAATTTTATTTAGTTTATTTTTCAAATCACAACGTTACACCGTTTTCTCAGCCTTTTTAATATCACTCGTCTTAGATCCTTCATCTAAAACGTCCTTTAATCTTTGTAGCACAACTTGTTGTCCTAATATTTCCATCATTTCTGCCACGCCAGGTCCTTCCTAAAATATTTTATATTTAATTTTAAATATTTTTTTGTGGTAGTTTTGCTTTACTTACTTTTAAACCACTTATAGCGGATCGTAAACATTTCATTAGTACTGGGAATTTTATATTATTTTGTTTACTAAACTCTTTTAAAACTTTATTTAAATTATCTTTGCTAAATTCAGCCTTGGTAATAGTTTCAATTAAAGTTTCAAGTTGATCTAAAAATTATATTAGAAATTTTAGGTGCATGTTTTCTTAATTAAATAAAATGTTTATATTCTGAAGTTTCCTTAAGAAAGTACTTGGGCGCAATAATAATTAAAAGTTTAATATTTTAACTTAAAAAAAAAAAAATAATTACCTGGCGTTAAGTCCTTTTGATAGAAGTTTGAAGGTTTGACCCACAGAAAACTTAATTTAGGAGATGTCAAATCATTAATAAAAGTTAAGCGTTGAGACGCCCATTGCAAAACACTTTTTATATGATTGGTATTTAAATCCAAATTTGATCTGGAATAAAACAGACAAAAAATGCGTGAAATATTTTATTTCGCAACATGTATGTTATGTTAATTCCGATTTGTTTAAGTATTACATTTTTTTTCATTATTAAAATGTAACTTAATACTTTGTCTAGAAAATAATTTAATATACTATCACTCACTGTTGAAACTTAAAAGGTGCATGTTAACCTTAAGTCTTAAAATTATTTTCCTTTTATTCTTAATTCGTTAACTTACTCATTTGGATATGAATCCTTAATTAACTTTGTAACTTCTTCCACTAAATCCTTTAAAGATGTTTCCGATTCCAATAAATTTATAATATGTAAACGATTAAAGTCATCCAATAATGAGGGATTTAAGCGACTGGGATGTGAATTTACTCGTTCAATGTTAAACTATTAAAGATATAAAAAAGGAGGTTTAAAACCTAAAGTTTAATTTTATCTAAATAGTAAACTACAACCTTTTGCGAAAGTTCGGACATACTATAAACTTTGGGTTTACTAAACTGTTCATGAGGAAATCCTCCTCCAGCAGAAACCACATAATTAATTAAAGCTGTTGGAAAATATCCTTTATCTCTGGAAAATAATAAAATTATTATTTTTTTTCCTACTTCGAAATAATATATAATATTACCTGAAATGTTTAATACCAATATCACCCTGACGTTTACTTAATTTAGTGCCATCTGCATTAACTAATAAAGGTAAATGACCAAATTTGGGTGGCTGCCAACCAAAGGCTCTAAAAATTATTAGAATTAGTTTTAAGTCACAATTAGGAAATAATTTTTTGGTTACTTATATAATAATAAATGTTTCGTGGTAGAAATTTGCCATTCCACACCACGAAAAACATGTGTAACTTCCATTAAATGGTCATCAACTACATTGGCAAAATGATACGTGGGAAATTGATCGGTTTTAATTATAACAGGATCTCCTTCATTATCGCTTACATTGTGATGTACAGCACCATATATCAAATCGTTGATAGGCTCTTCATAATCTGTTAGTTTAAAGCGTATGCAATATGGTGTTTGTTTTGCTAAATGCTCATTGATTTGTTTTTGCGTCAAATGGCGACATTTGTTATCATATTTGGGTATTTGTCGGGTACGTACAGCTTCTTTCCGTAACAGCTCTAAACGGCGTTCGGTACAAAAACAACGATATGCGGTACCATTATCCAATAATATTTTAACAGAATCTCTAAAATGTTTATATAAATATTTTTTTTTAAATTGTATTTATTCTCCTTGTACTTACAAGTATATTTTTGTCCTTTGACTTTGTATATAAGGACCATGATTGCCACCAAATTTACCAGGCCCCTCATCTATATCAATACCAGCCCATTGTAAATCTTCTATTAAAGCTTCCATGGCCCCGGGAACTAAACGAGTTTGATCCGTGTCTTCAATACGCAAAAGAAATTTACCATTTTGATTTTTGGCATATAAATAATTGTACAGAGCAGTGCGAAGTCCACCCAAATGTAAATAACCTGGAAAGGCGATGATAAAAACAGGATTTAATTTACAATTGAAAAAATAAGATTAATTAAAAACACACCGGTAGGACTTGGAGCAAAGCGCACTCTAACCTCATTTGAAGCAAGTCTTTTAATAGTTACGAGATAGGGAGAACTTTTATTTAGTATTCTTCTTAAAAAATGCATTTCTAATTTATTATTTGAATTTATTATTTCTATTAGTTTAATTAATAAATAGTAATTAAGCTCGTTTATTAAATTAACCTGACTGTTTTGTTTACTTTAATCAGCTGGCTAAACATCTGTTTGAGAACAGTTAAAAGAGAAAAATGCAAATCACAATAGTGGAATGAAAAGTGTTGTTATTGTAATAATAAAATTTTTAATAGAATTGATATTAACACAAATAAAAATGATTTCGTTAATTTGTTTGCATTTTGTTATTAATACAAATAAATTAATAAATTTGAATTGCTTTCTATGGAATTAATTTCACACATTTTTATAACGTATATGAGGAATTAAAAATCGATTTTGTTTGAAACCTACTTTGTTTTATATTTCCAAAATTTGATTTAAAATCATGAAAAAATGTATAGCTTTTTGTTAATTTCACAAAATAATAAGAAAAATCTAAATTTTAAATCATTCATGTGAAATCTCACGGAAATAGATGTTTTTAAAATGAAATTTAATTAAGAAGATTTTTGGATTCATTTTAGTTTCCTTTCATATGATTAGCGAAGTTATATGTAAGAGTAAAAGATACTGATTTTTAAGCTTTTTGTTAGGAATATTATAATGAATAGTTTTTCAAACGACAAAAAAATGTATCCCAAAATGTATATCTCTTTTTACTCGTAACTATAAACCAATATCTCTTGCTACTTACGAAATTGTGAAACAATTAAAATAATTTTTTATAATGTATTTCGTTAAATATTGAAAATTCGATTACTTCATTTTTATATTATTTATTTATTTTTTATTGGTCGACTAGGGTATTTTAATATTTATTTTTAAAACATTATACAAACATAACGAAATTAATTGTAATTGGCTATATTTTTCCTTGAATATAATTGTGAATTATTCAACAAATATTAATTTCATTCACAATCCACATTAAAGATTTGTTTACAAATTGATTGAAGTAAAAACCAAAACAAACTAATTTCCCGGGTTTATTGTTTATTTCATAATTTCTATTAAAACTCATTCCAAAATCCATGAAAAGGCCGGTGATGATGAGCAATGGCTTTGAAGAATGGGTAAATATATAAATTTCCAATTATGTTAATTTGTGAAATGATCATGTTAAATTGTTGTGAATTTAGGGCGGTTATATGGACGCCAAAATCACCAAACTGGAGGAGCAGTTTAGTGCCGCTAGTAATCCTTATAAGAAGACAGATTTATTTGCTGGTATATCCATTTTTGTTAATGGCCATACTAATCCTTCAGCTGATGAACTCAAACGTATTATGATGATACATGGTGGTATTTTCCATCATTATGAAAGATCTCACACCACTTACATTATCGCTTCCAATTTGCCCGATGTTAAAGTGCGCAACATGAATACTAGCAAAATTATAAGTCCGCAATGGGTAGTCGATTGTATAAAGGAGCAGAAAATATTGGATTATACCAAATATTTGTTGTATACCAATCAAAAAAAATCTCAGCCCAGTATTGCTTTAGTTATGAAGAAAAAAGAGGAATCAAATGTTAGTATGATGGCGAAGGATGATAAAGAAATACAGCAGAAATTGCAGGATAATTTAACAAGTATTAATAATGGTTTGCAGGAATTAAATGCTAAAATGAGACAAAGTTTAAAAACTCCCGCAGATGTTTCAATTGCTAAGAAGGATAATACTATAAATAATACTACAACTTCTTCAGGGGTGGCTCGTACTGCAGTAGACCCAAAATTTCTTAGTGAATTTTATAACAATTCACGTCTACATCATATAGCCACATTAGGAGCGGGTTTTAAGCAATATGTTAGTGAGCTAAGAGAACAACATGGTACTAATGGTTTTCCAGCTAGACAAGAGTTAAAAAAACGTTTGCTGATGCAAAATGTCGCTGAGTTAGACCCATTTAAGATGTCAAAACAAAAGTCTTGTGTTATGCATATCGATATGGATTGTTTTTTCGTTTCGGTGGGACTAAGAACACATCCTCATTTGAAGGGACAGCCGGTAGCAGTAACACATTCTAAAGGTTTAATATTTATTAAAAAAAAATAATAACAGGTGATAAATAATTCGTTTTCTCTTATAGGCGGTTCTTCTGCCACTGAGGTACCCGTTCATCCTAATGCTGATCGCCAAACTGAAATGGAACTGTTTGCCAAACGCTTCGAGCAGCATCTGCACAATAACATTCTTTCCGATAAAGTGCGTGGTGGTTTTGAGAATAAAATGTCTTTGTCTGAAATAGCTTCAGCCTCGTATGAAGCTCGTGCCAAAGGAATACGCAATGGCATGTTTGTGGGTCAAGCTTTAAAACTTTGTCCTGAACTTAAGACTATACAATATGATTTTGAGGGTTACCGAGAAGTAGCTTTTACTTTGTACAATACTATTGCTCAATATACCCTGAATATAGAGGCTGTTAGTTGCGATGAATTGTTTGTTGATTTAACCGAAGTTTTAGAGGAACTAAAGGTAGATGTTATGGATTTTGTTAAAGCCATAAGAGAAGAAGTTCGACAGAAAACCCAATGCCCCTGTTCGGCGGGAGTGGGAGCTAATAAGTAAGCTTTTTAAAGTTCTTTAAATTATCTGTATTTAATCAAAATAAAAATATTTTAGATTACAAGCCAGAATGGCCACTAAAAAAGCTAAACCTGATGGCCAATACTATTTACAATGTGAAAATGTAGAGGCTTATATGTCGGAAATACCCATACAAGATTTACCCGGTGTGGGCAGTAGTACCGCTTACACTTTAAAGGAAGCTAATCTTATTACTTGTGGTGATCTACAAAAAGTTACTTTGCCACGCATACAAATGTTGGTGGGTAAAAAATTCGGCGAAACTTTGTACCAATTTTGTCGTGGCATTGACCAAAGAGGTTTAACTTATGGTCAAATACGTAAATCTGTTTCGGCAGAAGTCAACTATGGCATACGTTTTAAAACTTATGCTGAATTGGAAACATTTCTTAAACAATTGTGTGAAGAGGTGCATAATCGTTTAAAAGACATTAAAAGGAAAACAAAATGTGTAACGTTAAAACTAATGGTACGGGCTAAAGAAGCTCCTGTTGAAACATCTAAATTTATGGGTCATGGTGTTTGTGATCATATAACCAAATCGGTATCGTTATCAGAGTTTACTAATGATTTGGAGACAATAACTCGTTGTGTATTAACTACCATGAAGGCATTGAACTTACCTCCACATGAATTGAGAGGCATAGGTATTCAATTATCAAAATTAGATGATCCCAGCGAACAGCAGGAAAAACCTAAAGAGAATATTATAAAGAACATGTTTTCCAAAGTAAAGGAGAAGCAAAAAGAAGCTAAAATTGTAGATAACAAAAAAGATAATAATACAAATAAAGAGCCAGCAATAGACAAAGGGAAATTGTCTATGGAACCACAAGTAAAATCAAAAAGTCCTGAACCCAAGAAAAGTCCTGAAAGTAAGAAATCCGCTACTAACAAACGAGGTCGTCCTAAAGCTGCTGGCAGCAATAATAAGGAGACTAAAAACAAACCTAATATAATGGGTATGTTTAAAAATGCTGCAGTCAAGCAGGTTCAACCACCCTCAAATATAGAACAACAAAATATACCAGAGGATATAGATCCTGAAGTTTTTAATGCTTTACCTTTAGATATAAGAGAAGAAATCTTAAGAGAAAGAAGAAAACAACAACCAAATCCTGCAACAAATACAGTTGCAGATAAAAACCCTGCAACAACTACTACAAATGCAAATCAAAGTGCTTTAAATGAGAGTGATTTCTTACCATCTACGTCCAAAGCAGCTCAACAAAAACGTGACAAAAAATTACAACAGAAAAATGCCAAAAACAAAGAAATTCAACAGAACCAACCGGAGACCATGGATGTGGATCCTGAATTTTTGGCTGCTTTACCTCCAGAGTTAAGAGTGGAAATTGAACAACAAATTAAAATGCAAAAGCAAACAAATGATCCGGAACAAAGTTACAGACCAATAACTCCCCCTCCCATCGAAGATAAACAAAACAAAGAAAACCATGAAAAACTAACAGCAACCCAGATAAGCTCCGATAATATTTTTACTCAAAACAATTGTATTGAATTACTTTTGGCATGGTTGCAAAGTTGTGATGTACCTGAAAACTATGATGTAGATTTAATGTGTTCCAATGCTCGAGAATTGGTAAGAGCTAAAGAATTGGATAAATTATATGAATCTTTGGTGTATTTGGGACGCGTGATAAAACAACAGAAATATACGGAAAATGATTGTGCTTGGCATTTGGCTTTTAAAATGATTTTAGAAGCTGTACAACTGGAAATGTTGCAAGTATATGATGGTCGCAAATTGTTTTTACCAGTGAAATTAAAATGTGATAAATGTAATATTTGAAGAGATCAAATTAAAATTATGGATTTTTTTTTAGAACAAATGGATTTGTTTTTTTTTTTTTTATCGACAAAAAAGATGAAAGAACATTTTTGGAATTCCTAAAAAATTAATTTTTTAAGAACTTTCTATAGAATGAGTTATTTTTGAAAATTTCCCACAAAAAGTATTTTTTTAAATTTCTTATAAAAAATAAAATTTTCCAAAAATTTTCTATTGAAATTAAATATTTCAAAAATGTCCTATCGAATTATAAAACCTATAGAATTTAATTTTTCAAAAATTTCTTTAGAAATTTAATTTTTTTAATTGTTCAAATTTTTTGAAAATCCCTTAAATGAGAGTTTTTTAGCATTTTTTTAAATAGAAATTAAATTACTTCTAGAAAGTAACATCTTCGAAAAATTCCTGTAGGAGCAAAATTGAAAAATAATTTTGCTCCCGAACATTTTAAAACTTATAACTACTTTTTCTAAATGATTTATTTTAAAGAAATATTAATCTTAATATGCAAAAATAAAAAATACTTAAAACAGCTGCCTTTCATGTCTCAAAAGCAAAATATGTCTAACTAAAATCATCATCAATCTCCAGCAGCTTGTTATCTGTATATTTTGAACATAAAACATCATCATCATTCATTTATCATTAAATGCATTGTCGCCTCTTTAAACCACCTTTTTGATGATGTTTTGAGATGATCATGAAAGACGTCGTCATTGTTGTTGTATACTGCAGTCTTGTAACGATCATTTTTGTATAAGAAAACCTATTTCAAAAGTATAAATGTAATTAGTTTTATCACGCCACATCAAACGGAAGTAAACCCACATTTGACTTTTTTATGTTGTATAAACATAGACTCCCATGTAAGACAAATAAAATTTGCTTTAAGATACTAAGGTATGAGGAGTATATGTGTGTTTCAAAAGCTGATAGGAAAATGATAAATCGTTTAAGTTATTATCAACATTTCAAGTTATAGCTGGTTTTTTTAGCTTCCTTTTTAATAAAATATATAACAAGTTTATTAGGAATTTTAAAAGAAGGTTGACATGCATAAGAAATGGTTTGTTCTCAAAATAAAATATGTATAAGGCAAATAAGGAATATTTTATTACAAATTTTACATACAAAATCTTCCATTAAACAACTTTAACAATAAAAAATCCCTAATTATACAGTATTTAAATAAAACGAATTAATAAATTATAAAACCTTTTAATGCTTAAACCTCAACCAACATAAAATCAATTCTCTACAAATAAAACACAGATGTTCCACATCAATGGTCTTTGGGGAGTTGAACTCTAAGCAAGTATCTGGCAGGTGTGCAATCATCCTCAGCAGCGGCAAGGAATTGTGAACAAAAATAGTGAATTAATTACAAGACAACAATAAATGATCATCAAATTACTTAAAAGAACAACAAATTCTACACTATTATACAAAAAATATATAATGCAAAAAGCAAAGTAGAAAAAAAAAAACTAGGTAATTAATAGTCTTCATCAATAGGGCGAAAAAATACATAAAACAACCTCAAAAGCTGTTGCTTCTGCTGACGATGAAGCTGGTGATAACTTTATATTTTTAAATATTCCCTCTTCTTTTTTTTTTTTGCTGTAATAAAAGGCTTAAATGAAGGTTATTTTATGGGGATAAACTGTGGGACCTTTAAAGGAAAATCTCTAAAAGAGTTGGAACTTGTTTTGGGGCAGCAGAAGCAAGAATGAGCTGGCTTTGTACTCAGGTGAGTGACTAAGTCATGGAATATATATAAAAAATTATATACAAATAATAACAATACTACTAATAATAATAGCACCTAGCACCTGGCGGAACTATCAACTAATAATTTGCACTTTTTAATGGGTAGAGCAAATTTAGAATTCACATACATATAACACTAGAAGATTGTCTTTTCTTTTAAGTTTTTCTATGTGTGTATGTATATGTATAGGCAATAAGTTAAAAGGAAGTGATGTAGATTAACAGGTATTAGGTTGTTATCAACTTCTTTCCCTTATGTGAATGTTTTTGTCATAATTTCCTTAGTTGTGAGTGTGTTGGACTATATAGAGATGCCATTTAAAATTGTAGCAATTTTTCTCAATTTGGAAAAACTATAGATTGGTATAATAAGCAGACTTTAGAGTCAGATTATATTATTTCTATAGGTCAGATTATAGATATGTCTAAAGCCCAGATTATAGACATGTCTATGGGCCAGACCAGACTATAGACAAGTCTATAAGCCAGACTATAGACAAGTCTATAAGCCAGACTATAGAC
>MINK01187596.1:0-23293 GCA_001735545.1 Phormia regina
AGAATTTAATAATTTATGTTCTTAATTTTGTTTATTTAAGTAAATAAAAGTATATACAACTTCTGTACTCCAAAAAATTAAAAATTATTTAAAATTTATTTTGAATTTTTTCCATTTATAAAAAATTAGAAAAAGTTTCCATCGCATTGTCAAACACTGTATAAATTTCCCAATAAGCATTTTTACTGAAATTCAAGTTGAAATCAAATGTATTTCAAGCCTTGAATCCAATACCAAGCATTGAATTCAAATAGTATTACACTTTAATTCAATAGCATTCTCCAGTGAAAAGGAAATTTAAATTCCATTCAAATATATTTTAGATGAAAAATTTAATTTTCTTAAATTATTTTTCATGTTTAAAATATTTTAATATTTGAATTCATGTCGGACTCCAGCAAAAATTTNCAAGGCTTGAATTTTTAAAATTTGTGTGCTTATTNGGTTTGTTGTCTTGACTTTTTAACTTTTACTNNAAAGCAATAAAAAATAAAGATCTAGACAATTTCTTAAGTANAACTTANGGACTTATCAAGGCNTTGGGACTTATTATGAGAAACAGTTTCATAANTGATTCCTTCGTTANAACTTTTATGGCCATATAAACNCAAAATATATAAACGTTATTGTCTCTATTTTTAATAACTTACTTTGAAAATAAAAATTTATTACAAAACTTTAAAGCAATATCGTAAGTAAAACTTAAAATCAGATTCAATTGACCGGCAGACGGAAGGACGGATATTTTGAGCTCTTGTATTCAACTTCCTTATACACAAAACGCTCGAAATATAAAAACTCTGTAGTCTTTGTTTTAAATACATTCTAATAATTATAGAAAGAAATAAAAATTAAATACATAGTAATTTCATAAATATACTTTATAGTCTTTACTTTTTATCACACTCTAATCATTTATTTATTTTTTTCTTTTCGTTCTTTTCAGATTTCATGTTTCCCGCCAACACTAAACTCGAAGATATGAAAATATGTGAAAAATATGAAATTAAAGCTTTTTGCAAAGATGGTGTAGAAAATGCTGAAGTTATGTTCATTTTAGCTACACTTGCTACTCTTTTGGTTATTTTAAGTTTAGTTCATTATCTTATGTGTCTCTCGGCTAATTATGCTCATATAAGAGATCATGAAAAATTCCAAGAATTACAAGAAATACAAAATCTTAATGAACTAGAATATAGTGCCACATCAAAAGATCGTTTCTAGGACATATTTCAGAAGATTCATTTTGAGCTTAAAGAGAAGTAAGACAAATATATAAAAATAGCAAACCGCAACAACAACAACAACAATGCCACCATTATTCAAAATAAACTAATAAACAATTATCATACATACATATACATACATATATATTTTCTTTTTAAGTTTTTTAGCTAACATTAATTTTGTTTAAATAGTAAAAAAAATGGAAATTCTTTTTTTTTAACAAACATTAATTGTTTTATATTAATTAGTTAGTTATTAATTTAAAATTTATAAATTTAAGTTTTAATTTTAGTTAAAAACCAACCAACATTTTCTTAATTTTTTTTTTTATAAATTATCTTTTCTTGTTTGTGTTAATTTTTTAATTAAATTAAAGTAAATTGTTTATTTTAAATTTAGTTTTCTAGGCCGTTGTTCATTTTTTTTATAGCGGCCTTTAAGCCACGAATCAAAACATATCAATTTATTTTTCTTTATGATCTTTTTTATTAATAAAATTTAGCAGAACTTTTAGTTCATTCTAAGTCTAAAATACACTCCTAAAGTTTAAACATTTTTCCGTCCTTAGCTAAAGTCTAAATGATTTTTAAAGAAAAATAAAATTCTGCTGAAAATAAATTTTATTTTGTATTGTTTATTTATTTTTATTTAACAAATAAAAAGGTTGTTATTAAGAAATTTTTATTTTTTATATTTTTCTTTTTTAAAAGAATATTTTTTGTAAATTTGTCATCACTGAAAAGTTTTTAAGTAGTGACTAGTCGTCTTCACGTAACATAAAATATTCAACCAATTAAATCATGTCTACTGATAATTATTATCATTCATTTTGCATGTTAATGTTAATTTTATCGATGGTTACATGGTTGTTAAAGGCAAATGTTTAAATAACCATGTTTAAATGTCGAAAAAATGAATATTAAAATGAACTTTAATTTTAGGTTTTTAGTTGAAAATTGTAAAAAAAAAAAAGATGGGCGGAAAAAGCCAGAAAAAATAACAAAATTCGAAATTAAGTTAAAATTTCTTATTTTTGAAAATACAAACTTGTGAGTTTTTCAACTTATGCCCTTAAATCGACACTGTACTAAGTAAATCTTAGAAAGTTTACATGATCGAGTTGGTCAACGTTAGCACCTGTAGCTTGATTCCTATAAGCAGATTGATAACAATTTAGTTTCCTAAAAGATTAGTATCATCCTTTACAATTTTTCTTACCAAAAACTAAACAATTTGTTTTTGAAAAACTAAAGGTTTACTACCTTTTTCGCTCCATCCCGCAAAAAACGTTGAATTCTCAAACAGAGAACATTTTTCACAACTTCAAAGTTTAAAAAGTGCATTATTTTAAACGTTTTTGGAGTATCTTATAATTATTCACAAAAAAGTGAAAAAATAATGAATTTTTAGCGGAAAAAAATTTTGTAATAATTTCTAACAAAAATTAAATTTCATAAATTTCCAAAGCTATTTTTATTATTATTATAGAGCAAAAGTAGAGTTTTTTTTTATAAAATGGAAAAACATTGTTTTAGGAAGTCACTTCAAATTGAATGAAAAGAAGTAATAAAATAACACTCCTTAACAATGGCAAACATGCGGCAGCTCTTTTTCACCACTAATTAACTTTCCTTCCAATGACAACCACCAATTGTTCTAAAATCATAGCTTTTTCAGTTCTTTTTTTTGCCTGGGGGATGTGTGTATTTTCTTGACAGTACTTTACCTTTTTTATTATTCATTAATTTTGAAAACAAAAAAAAAATTAAATTACTTTTTGTTCATTAGCAACTTTGAGAACATTAAAATAATTTATACAAAAAANNTTTTATGCAAGAAATAAAATTATTTAAGAAATTTGACAATTTTATATATATTGTCATATTCAAAAGCTAAGTTTTATGAAAACATCTAAACAGGTTGTATCATAAATATTTATTTAAGTAGTTTTTATTTAGTTTTTAATAAAAACTTCATGAAAATGGTTTTTGATTTCTATGGAAAAATTAAAGAAATTGAAGTAGTTTTTGAATCAAAAACTGAATGTAACCAAAAACTACTAGTTTTTCTTTCTTTGTAAATGGCATATTATATAAAGCTATTTTACCGAATCTTCTCTTACAAAACATTTGCAAGAACAAACAACTACAAAGAATTTTTGTTGAAAACTAGTGGTTGCGTAAATTTGGTCAAATATTTGATTAACGTGAACATAGCTTAAAACTATACTATCCAATCAATAGTTTGGGAGATGCAGATTTATTACTCATTTTTATTTTGATAAGCTCTGTTGTGTGCTTCTGTCACAAAGTTTCCAATTTCCCTAACTATAACTTGAATTAAATTAAACTCTCTCTTCAGTGGTTTGTATTTCTTAATTAAATCCCAGTTTAAACTAGAATTTTAAACTTAGCTTAAACAATTTTTTTTTACCAATTTAAAAAATATTGCTTAAAAGCCTGTTAAATAGTTTTTAAGTTAAAAACTGCTAACATCCAAATTAAAAGCAATTAAAACAACTGTGCAAAATAATTAAACAGACTTCAATTTTGGAAAAATTGACATAAACTTATATCAAGTTTAGCAAACAAATACATATTTTTATTAAAAGGTTAAACTTAGCTTAAACTAAACAACTGTTATAAATAAGTAGTCACTAACATACTTCTATGTAATGCAGGTGGCATATTGTTACCATTGCAAAGTACCATCTTCAGTAACTACATGTCATTACTAAGTTTTTGCCATTTCCATTAGGGTTTCGAATACCCGAACAACCGACTTTTTGTTGTAAAAAGTCGAAAAGTCGAAATCTACTTTTTGATTTGAAAATTGTCGATAAATCGACTTTCTTGATGCCAAAAGTCGAAAAAATCGATAAGTCGGAAAAAGTCGAAAATATTCAAAAAAACGAAAAGTCGAAAATAGTCAGAAAAAATGGAAAAGTCGAAAATAGTCGAAAAAAGTCAAAAATAGTCGAAAATAGTCGAAAAGTCGATTATTCCAAAATTTAAAAAAAAAAATCGATGAGTCGAAAAATCGACTATTTAAGAATTGAAAAATCGAAAAGTCGACTTTTTGTTCAAACTATAAAACCCTAATACCCATCTTCCAACCGGAATGATCCGAGATATCTCGACCAAGGCCTGTCAACTCAGCAACAACATATTTAATAGCTTAACACCTTATTGCTGAGGTATACTAAAAAAAATGTATAGATTTGCAATAAATTCTGAATTCAAAATTTGTTTCATTTTAACAGTCGAACGATTGAAGTTTTAACGAGTTGTTACCTTTCAGTAAAGTTTTTAATTCGTCATCTGCATCCTGTTACAATTGTAGTTCTTCATGCGAAATGTTAATGGCATTGAAATTGCTCACAGGCGTGACAGGGCATCGCCAGCTGTGTTATCGGAGCCATATAAATGTATTATCTCTGCAGTAAACTGCGATATAAAATATAAATCAAGGGGGAGGCTTTTTCTGGTTTCTGCGAAAATGCGTAAACTAATGGTCTGTGATCGGTTTAAATGACAAAGTGTCGAACTTCCAGCATATGACGAAAATGCTTAATAATATCATAAATCGCCAGTAATTCCCAGTCATAAGTAATGCAGTTGTTGTCTGTGCGAGAACAGCTGTGTCGGAAGCGTCCGTAACAAGCATTAGTTCAGTGTTTGGGTCAGTATTCGCTAGCATAGTAGCCGCGCTTATACTTTACTTACAAGCTTCAAAGGCATTTTCAGCTTTTGGTGTTCACTGTACCTCCCTTTTATCGATCTTCTTGGAATTAGTACGGAAATTGTTGAGTGGTGTCTGAAATTGAGCTGTATGTGGTATGCAAAAGCGGTAATAATTAATGACACCGAGGAATCTTCGAAGTTCACAAATGGTATAATTTTCAATAGCAGTAACACGATCTTTAGGTGGTCATCAACCTTTACTATTGATAGTGTATCCCAAAAATGATTAAAAAAAACTCTGAAAAATATTCAGGTTATATTCACAAAACTAAAAAGATTTTCTTTTTTAAAAATCTCACTTGAATAACAAGAAGTTTGAAAAAAAATGTCTCTTTATATCTAAACTACAACAACCAATTTATTTTCTATTAAATTAAATAATATTTATATATTTTCTATTCCGAGATGTTTTATTTTTTTAAATATCTCTGTTCAAAATTAAAACAAATTGCAAAAAATTGAGAAACTCTTTAATGAGTTAAATATTTTTTGTATTCCTTTAGGACGATCAACCTTTTTATTACTATTTGTTATTTTTATTTATTTCATTTTTTGTTTTTATTTTATTTGAATTTTATTTCCAAACATATACATATAATACCTGCATTAAAAATTCATTGTTTATTCCATCATTTATTTTTAAAATTATTGATATTGTGCTCAAAATGAATTCTTCTGAATTTGCTTGTAAAAAGAAATAAATTTATAAAAATTAATTATTTAAGATGAAAAATAATGCACATTTAATTTTATATATAAATTAAAATAATAGACACATTGGTTTTAAGTTAAGCAAAGTTTTCATTTAAAAAAAAAAGGAAATAAAAAAATAACTCTTTAAAAATTAACAAAAACTTAAAGATTTCAAAAGCAAATTTAAATCAATAAACAAGATTAGAACTTAAACTAATGCATAGTTCAAATTGTAATAAATCTTTGAAACAGCGAAATCGATCTTTACGAAACATCGATAGAGTAGAAGTTTGGCTATGTAAACTGAAGAAGAATCGACACTTCAGTTGGCCAAAGTTGACCCAATAGAGTATAAAACATATTACGATTTCATTCGCACATTACATTTATCAATATCAAATGCATTAAGATAAAGAAACTCTCTTTGCCTGATAAATTTAATATTGAATTTCATTTTCTCCATTATTATTCTCTCATTCCAATGTGTCTATTTATAAATTAAAAATTAGGTTAATATTTAAATTAAATATAAACAAACAAAAAGTTAATTGCAATTTAAAATTGTTTTGCTACAAAACTAATAAAAAAAAAACAAAATTAATTAAACAACACAAACAACAACAAAAAAAGCAATATTCAAGGAACTCTATTAAACAACAACAAATATTTACAACAAACTAAAACAATTTTTAAACTTTACAACTATTACATTCAACGATTTACAACGATTTCATTTTGTACAAAAAAAAAAAAAATATTGAAAAACTAAAACTGCCAATTAAATTTTTTTAAATAATAATCATAAAAAAAAGTTATTAAATAAAATTTTAATTATAAAAGCAACAACTTAAACACAAATGTAAATATATCTAAATACAGGAAAAATAAAGGCAACATAAAAGTAAAAGATTTCATAAACTTTTTAAAATCCTCAAAAACGAAAAAAATATTAAAATTAAATTTCCTACTAAACTAACATCTACCCCACATTTTCTGTTTTATCAAGTAAATACAAAAAAATTAAACACTTTTTTCTAATTTTTAAAAAAAAAATTTATTGTAACTATATTTAAAGTATATTTTATGTTCTTTTTTTAATTTTATAATTATAAAATATATTTAAAACTAGTTGTGTATAATTAAACAAAAATCTAATTATTTTCTGTCTGTTTTATAAAAAAAATAAAAATAAATTTAATAAAAATTCTATACAAATTTAAAATTTTTGTTTAAAAAAATAAAATTTTTATTTTGAAAATAATTTATTTTTTGTTAACTCTCCCTAAACAAGCTTTAAGCCTCGTTTTCTTTTTATATTTAAATAAACAAATAAATAAAAAATAAAAACTTTGCAAAACATTTTTATTCCTTTAAAGCGTAATAAAAATATTGTAAAGTGTTTTGTGCATTTTTTTTAAATCCCTAGATCATGCCCGGCATTTTAAATTTGAACAAAAGTTTTTATCGAAAAAACTTCATGGGATGATGATTTGTGGCGGTTATAGGTGGGTTATTGGTGGTTTTTGGTGTCATGCAATTGTAGTCATATGGGACAATATTTGCACGATAATTATTTTCATTTGAGGAATTACAGTTGGTTTGTTTTAGTAACCTTTCGACGTTGGGTAGGTGGGTAATTTTATCTCTGACTTGTAGCGGCAGATCGTCATGTGAACCAAAGTGTGTAGACACACCGGAGGTATGTGTATATGTTATACCGCCACCCTGGGCGGCAGGTATTACGGAGATCAAGGAGCCATCATGAAATTGCACTTGTACGACACCATGGGAGAGCTGGAATGAAAAGAATAAATAAAATATATTTTTAATTCCAGTCTAATATATAGATCAGTCTATAGGCTACTTATTTGAAATTCTCACCTCAGTTGCCACTCCAACGCCCGGTACAGTCACTCTTTTAATTGGTACATTCTGTTGAGCGGCCATTACCTGTTGTTGTTGTTGTTGTTGTTGTAGCTGCTGTTGAGTTTTACTCTCATAATTCAATGACGACGACATAGTACTCAAAGAAAAATTAATTGAAGAACTTTGTTGAGTTTTAGGCGTCGAAGAAAACATTAAAACATTATTTTGACTATGGCTATGCGTAGTTATATGGTGTGGTTGTAAATCGGTGGTTGGTCTGCGTCCTATAACAATAGGAAAACAGCTATGAGTCGTCGATTGTTCAGTTGCCTCTAAAACCTCACAAACTTTACGACAATGTTCGAAACAAGTCTGTTGATGTTCAATTAAAGGTTGAGCTTGTGAAATTTCCATTTCTAGATTAAGCTGACGACCATGTTTGTCGTAAACTTTTGTACCCTCACTTGGTGACCTGGTAACTTTGGCCCCACTATAAAAACAGGTCTCAAAGTCTTCTAAGGTTTCCATTAAAGCACATTTTGCCTGACTGCTGTAGTAAGTGATTTTGGGAGTTTTACTTTTGACAAGACCTACAAATCTAGCTGCATAAACATATTTTTTCCAGTGTTTCGAGGGTAAATTTTCATAGGAAAATATAGAGTCTGCTGAGGTAGTGGGTAATTCGGGAGGTTTATCGCCTATTGGAAGACCTCGACCCGGATCTGGTTGATAGATAATAATACGCATACCATCCGAAGAAATCCAACAAATATCGGTGATACGATCACTATTAAATTTAGCACGATATTTAATAAATTCTATAACCACTTCACCATGTTTTAAAATGCTCATAATGGCATTTTTAGTCTTGTAACGGGTGGGTTGTAAACGTAAAGTGTTAAGAGGTGCTACTGATATACGTTCGGGATTAGAATCGGGTTTTTTGAAAACTTTAGGTGTAGCCTCATTTGAACGACCACAACTACTGCCGCTACTACTTGGAATACCAGGTATCATATTAGGATGTTGTTGCTGTCGCTGTTGCTGTATTTCCATATTATAAGAATTTGTTTGTTGATTTATGTGCGGTTTAGGTAGAAAATCATTTTCTTGATTTTCCATTTGAAATTGTGGGCTTGAAGAGTAAGGCCTAAGAGAACCAGGACTTTTCCAATCTAAATCCATACTATCGGCAGAGGATGTGGTAATATGAGGTTGAAATGGCTTATTTAATGCCAGATTATCTTGAGCTATTTGTTCATATGTTTGATGTTCATAAATTTGAGCCATTGCCGGGCGGCGAGAGAATTTTTCATTAGAACGAGGCCTTGAAGCACTAGAGACATTGCCTGAAAATTAAGTAAAAACAATTTTCAATATATTAATATTTATAAACAATTTAAAAGACAAAAATACTTACTACTGGCAAATGTTATAATACCACTGTCACATGATGAGGCTGCACTTTGATTATAACCCAATGAGCTAGTGGTACTATTAACACCTACATTTTCCGCCACTCCACCTTCACCTCTTTCACCAGCACTGAAACGTTTCATAAATGGATGCTGTAATACCTGCTCCAATGTAATACGTTCATTTGGATTTTTCTTCAATAATTTATCAATTAAATCTCTAGCATCAAATGAGACATAAGAAGGTATATGATAGTCCGACATGACCACCCTATTAAGAGTTGCTTGTACAGCATCTGTATCAAAAGGTGGATGCCCCACTAATAACGTATAAAACATACAACCTAAACCCCAAACATCGGCTGGCAAACCATGCGAAGCTCGAGAAACAACTTCAGGAGAAATATAGTTAGGGGTTCCACACATAGTAACATGACGTTCATCGGGTCTTTTAAGTTGTGTAGCCAAACCAAAGTCAGCTATTTTGATATGCATATCTTGACTTAGCAGTAAATTTGATAGAGAAATATCTCTGTGCATAATTTGATGCGAATGCAAATACAAAAGACCAGCCACTACTTGTCTCAAAATAGTGGCTGCTTCTGATTCAGTCATAGGTCGACGCATGACTTGTTTCATGTAGCGTTGCAGCTCACCATTTTGAGCCAATTCAAGCACCAAATAAACATAATTAGCATCTTGGAAAAATGTATACAACTCCAAAACCGAAGGATGCTTAAGACGTGAATGTATTTCAACCTCTTGGCGTACACGATTCGCTAAAGCCGCTCCCTGTATCAGTTTTTTATCAATCTAAAACAAGTTTTTCGTTTTACTTAAATGTTATTTAAGTTCTTAATTCCATATTTACCATTTTAATGGCCACAAATTGTTGGCTCTTCAAACATCTCGCCTTATATACACTGGCAAAGCCTCCCTTGCCCAATAAATTCATTACCTCATAGTCCTAAAAACAAAAATGTTCTTATTTGCATAAACAAATAAATTCCTTTAAACTCTACAAACTTACCTCAATACTTTCTCCCCAATGGCTGGACTGTAGAGCCATTTTTTTAATATTTGGTGTATATTTATTTAAAATATATTATTTATGTAAATTTCTTATAGATTTTTCTATATTTTTGTTATGTTTACTTCAAATAAAACACAACAAAAACAAAAAATAGTACACAATTAAAACATTAGTTATTAGCTGTACTCTTTTAGTTTCTTCTACACCAGTGTATTTAAAAAAGGAATTTGAAAAAGGAACGCCAAAAAATTTACTGAACACAGTTCCAAACACAGGGTTGTATTTTAATTCATAATATTAAAACAAAAAGTTGCCGTATGTTATAACAAGGAGAATATTAAAATTAATGAGTTTTTTGTTAAAAATTGTTAGCATTAAATAGTAAATAAACAATTGAAATTATTGCAAACATTTTTCTTTAGTTCTTTTATGTTTTATTTATTGTATATCTTTTAACAAAAATTTGGGAAATCTCTGTGAAGAAAACTAAATGACAAGTGGCAACACAGACAAACTCTGCATGCCTATATTTTTTATAGAAATAATGTAAACAAAATTTTAAGTATTTTAATTAAAAAAAGAAATACATTTTTCGATGAGATTAAATTAAAAAATTATACATCTATACAATTCAGACCCAGGAACCAAAAAAAATATAACTGTGAATTACGAAAAAGAAGGAATATATTCCATATGAATATGAATGGAATTGATTTTTATAGTTTCTATTTAATATTTAAGATATCTTTATTCAGGAATATATCTTTGTAATATATATTTATTGGCCTAAGAAGGCTTTTTTATATTGCTATAAATTGAAATAAAAAAATAAATAAAGAGAACATTTTCAATAAAATCTAAACCATTTTTTGAGCACAAAATCCAAAAATGGGGTTTTATAGTGGAAAGTCCCAGGAATCGATAAATGTGACTGTCATTCCCGAAAAAACAGATCTTAGGTGCTACTTCCTTACAAACTTTTGAAAACTGGAAAATTTGTATGAATTATTTGATTCCAGAGTCTGTTCAGTATAAAAACACTTTTTCAGATTTTGTGCTCTACGAATAATTTAGTTTTTATTGGAAAATTTTAATTCACACAAATTTGGCCATTTCCAAAAGCTTGTTAGAGAGTAGCACTTAAGATATGTTTTTTCGAGAATGACAGTCAAAGTTCTTGATTATTGGGATTGTCCACTATCAAACGCGCTTTTAGATCTGTGCCCAACGAATATTTTAATTTTTTTTTAATTAAATTTGATATTATTTTCTTCATTGTTTGTTTACGTTTTTTATGTATTTTTATTCACATTATTTATGTAAACAAATGCACGTGAAAAAGGTTGCAGAAAGTTTTTGGTGTTACCACTGTTGGGTTGATTTCTTCACACAGGTATTTGGGAAATTATTATTTTCTATGAATCTGGCATTACTATTTTAATTTTCTTAGAAATGTCAAGAATTTTTCTTAAAACCTGGCAACAATTTTTCTACCATAAATAATTTTGTAATCATCATCCAAGAAGGGTGCTCTATATTCTAAATTCTTGGATATTTTTTCCATAATTATACGAAAAAATCAAATATAATTTTCATGAAAATATGCAGGCATTTAATTGCAAAAAAATGCCTTATTAATGAACATAAAATATTGATTATTAAAAATATTTTGTCATAAAATAAAATATATGTATATATATTAAACGTAGAAAAACTTGACTTGTGGCCAAATTTCACAAGTGCACAAGAGACTCCTTGACGAACAAGCAAAGAAAAAAGGAAAGCAGGCAACAAGTTCAATACAATTAACAAAAATAAAATAAAGTGTAATAATAATCTAAATAATTCTTAACTAAAATAAAGTGTAAATAAAACATTTAAAGTAAAAAAGAAAAAAGTGAAAATGTGATGCTCATTTGCTAAGCCAAAATATCCATGTTGTATCCACAGCTGATAATTATTGAAAAAAGTGAAATTTTTTAAAAATTTCATCAGTTATCACAAATTATATATGTTAATGATAATAATGCAATGTTTTTTTGGTCTAAAACTTTGTTGCTATTTACGTGGGAAACTTAAAAATTCTACAAAGTGTTCGTGAAGAAAAAAAAATTGCAATTTTATTTTCAGGGTTGCTAATTAGTGCAAGTTATAAAAAATTTTATTTATATATGATGGAAAAATAGTATGGCAACTATCTAATCGTTGCTTTAATTTGACAGTTCTACCATCTAACCTCAAACACGGTCTAAAAAGTGTCAAATTTTCTCTTCTGCAATAATTGTCGGCCACCACACGGAAAATAAAAAAAAGAAATTTTTTAATTGTTTAAATAATTTTTATAATAAATTTATTTGATAAAAAACAGTGCTTAATATTTGGAACAATATGCCTTAAAGGGCAAATTCTTTTGGTTTCCAAAAAAAAGTTAAATACTTTTTGACAAAGTTTAACAAAAACAAGTGAAAAGTGTTAGAAAGAAAATAAAGGAAAAAAAAACGAAAAGCAGAAAAAATAACAACAACCACAGCAACAAAAACAACAGTGACTAAACCAAAATATATAGAGACATTGATTGGGATTGATGGAGAAGGAGCCGTGTACCAAATACGCAGTAAATTCTGCGAATGAACTTGATTTAGATAGTGATACTACTCCCCATAAGAAAACAAAAAAATCCAAAAAGAAAAAAAGTCGTAGGACACATGAAAAATCAAATTCTTCACGTAGTCGAAGCAACAGCTTAAGACGTCAATCATCCTCCAGTGGTCACGGTTGTCCCAACGATGTCACTTCTTCTCATGCCACCTCAAGCAGTCAAAAACTTCACAATACTACCTCCGATAATATTGTTGAATACTCGGATGTAAGTTCCACAGATTTTTCAGACCCCGAAGCAATTTCACCCGAAGCGGGTGAAATTAATTCAGATGCATCGGCCGGTAAACGTTGTGATAAGCTTTTAGCTACCAGCTCCTCATCGAATGTGGGTAAAAAGCGTCATAATGTTATAAGTAATAAAAATAATACTAAACCTGCCTCTCTGAAGACCGAGGTGCGTTCCGATGTCAATCTCAGCAGTGATGAGGAAAATTACAGGTATTATTCGTTGTGATTATTTTTTATATATATTTGTGAAAATTGCACACTAGGAGCATCTGTATTTTGATTTTTTTTATATATCAAAATTGGTTTTATATTTAAATTATAAGAAGAATTTAATGTAATTTTATTTATTATTACAAAAGTCGTCATTTTTCATGATCTTTTTAAATTATAATTTAATTCTACCCAGAATAACAAGTCTATAAAATTGTAAAAATACGATATAAATAGGAGACTAGGATTTTATGCCCACGCCACTAAAGGATGGTAAACAGAGGCATCTAAAGAATTGTTTACAACAGAGATTTATAAAAGTTTGATTTTCTTTGAACAACAATTCGGCAAAAAAAAAAAAATAGGTTCTTTGGAAGGATTAGAAATCAAATATCAACAATCAGTACATAATTATATACAATACAATAATTAAACCATACTTTGAAAAATAAATATATATGCTTGATACAATATATGCTTGACACATTGAAATGGATAAATATCAGACAAAGGCTCCAGTTTAACACATGTATTCTTATCTTAAATATGAAAATGGGTTATGCGCCGGAATACTTGACTCAGGAACTATCATATATGGATGAAATCCAGCCATATAACTTAAGGTATGGTAATAATTTCTGGATACATAGATTAACAACAAAGAAAATGAAGAGATGTTTGATATACAAAGGACTGCAATAATTTAACTAAGTTCAAAATTATGTTAGAAATGATACGAATATTAATGCTTTTAAGAGAAATTGCGTAATTCCTGGAAAAATGGTGTTTATCAGAGCATTTAAAAATGTACAATTTAATATATATGGTAGTCTTACGAAAGGATTTAAAATACTACTAAATAAATATGAAATGAAAACTTTAAATTCTGGGTGCCTATAGTGTGCAGTTTTTTCTAATCAATTATTGCTTATACATATCACTATAAATTTGTTTATTTATTTTTTCTCTTTTTTTGTTATATAAAAAAATAAAAATATTTTTTACTTACACGAATACAACGCAAGACTTTACCACGCCTTCTCTAGGTGGGTGTAAAAAAAAATATATTTAATTTTAACGTATTATTAAAAAGCTAAATTTACTTCATAATATAAATTTTCTATTATTAAACATTTTAATCAATAATATTTCATATTATTTTAGAAACAAAAGAAAAGATAGTTTCGATAGTTTATCACGGCTCTCACCTAATCATGTAAGACGCATTATATTGGGTTCTCCTGTACCAAGCTCGGCAAAAGTTAATCTAAGTGAACTTCATAATAGTAAAGATAGTAAAGATAAAGAACGTCATAAAGTGGAAAGTCGTCGTTCATCAATATTGACCCCACCTTCGGGAGGTCATAAGTCACAAGATAAACTAGTGGCCGAAGAATCGGATTGGGATGAGGAATTGGATACATATTTATCGAGTGATACCATTGATACAGATGAATTGGAGGCTGAAATGAAACGACAAAAACGCAAAAAGAGCAAAAAAGACAAAAAACATAAGCGCAGTCGTAAATCGAAAAAGCGCAAAAAGAAACGTACCAAATCATTTTCGAGTATTGAACCTATATCGGATAATGATTTAGATGATGTTTTAGATACAAATGTCTCTTTGAGACATTACACCCCTCCAGCAGTGGGTGCAATAGCGGCGAAAAGTCCTTCGGATCCTACTTATACACCCATTAAACAACGTAGTCCCAGATCATCGGATACTCCACCACCAATACGACCTGATAGCAGTAATAGTTATTATTCCGAAACAGCTAACATGACTGTGCAAGCAGGTGTTTCATCCTCCTCTTCCTCAGCGCCGGCCAATAATAAAGTTGGTCTTCAAGTGACCGTAACAAATCGTATGGGTGGCAATACTCGACATCGTACACCACCCCGAACTTCCAATACAAAAAATCGTTTCCCCAATCCACATTCACCGCATACACCACCTTTGTATGCAGGTGGCAGTAGTAGCTCAGTTTCAGGACGTGAAGTACGCAGTTCTCGTTATGTCATTAGTCCCGGTAAAGATGATCACCGTCATCATCACCATCATCATGGACGCACAGATATTGGGAGCACTCCCGGTAATCATCACTATCATCAACGACAAACGTCAGCCGTCACTTCAGAGAGTCACAAATACAAAGACTCCGATCGTTATTATCATCATCAACCCACAACGCCTCCTCATAAGAAACGGAAAATGCATGATGTTCGTAATGCAGCCAATTCGCAGGGTTATTATGATCATGGACGTCATGATAGCCGAAGTAGTTCACGTAACATGCGTGCCAATGAATATGATCGTTATAATAGAGACAACTATTCGAAACGTTATTCCAGGTATGTAGATGTGAAGATGTTGTAATTAAATTGTGTATTAAATAAAGATTTTTTGTTGTTGTTTGAAGTTTATTGAAAAATTATTCACGGCTATTCGTTAAAACGTGCTTCACTTTTCGGCAGGATAAAATATCTAATTATGTTTAATAAGCGCTTGCTATATGCTTGATTTATTGTATTTAAACGAATTTTAAAACAAAGGCAAAAATTTGTATGAATTTTCCTAAAAAACGAGAGATTGGTGAAAGTGAGAACAGGAATAGCCGTGATTTTAATATTTTTAACAAACGATTCAAAGGTTTTAATATGAAATTTCATTATGGTTCCAAGGAAGAACTTTTTTTTAGTATACCACTTTTGAGAATATTTTTTAGATAAAGTATATTCATTCATCAGCTTAAAATTAAGTCATTCTTAGAAAATTTCGGTCGCATTTAGAGAAACAAGAAGAATTTATTTTTTATTATAAAATGAATGAGAAATCTTAACTAATTAAAATTTGTATAAAAATTTAAAACATCAAAACAAAAATCAGATTTTTTTTAAAATTTCAAATTTCCCCACTAATTTATACAAAAAAAATCATAAAAATCCGAAATTATTAAATATTTCTTCAGAAAAGAAAACCTAAGAAAACTGCTTATTTTTATTTAATTTTCCCCCACAATCACTAACAAATTAAAAAAAAAATGGTTTTTATATGAAAATTAATACAAAAGGTTTATTTAATTTTTTTTAATGAAATTATGATTTCAAGTGATTTAAAAAATATATCTTTTTAAAATATTGATTATTCATAAAATATGCTTATAAATTACACGTTTTCAATAATATATTTTAGGCAATTTTCTTACATATTGTCTCTTTACATTATAGGGATAAAATTGTTGACCATTAACAACACCACCCACTGAATATGGAATTTGTCTCTTATTTAGATTTGGATTCTGGTTTTGATTTTGATCCTGATTTTGGTTTTGTCCACGACTATACATTTGAGCTAACATTTTAGCAGCATGTAATCTAGTTTTGAATGTCTTCTTAGTTGTAGTAAAAGGAGTTTCAGTGGTTGAGTTAGTGGTGCTCGTATCGACTTTATCATCTTCTTTATCTTCTAAAGTTTCGTCATCATCACTTTTACTTACTTTATCCATTTTTAAAGTAGTAACTTCAACTGAATCATCGTCCTCAGAGGATTCTGAGAGAATTTTGGCTGTTGTTGTGGATAATTGAGTAAAATTTGTTTTAATATCTGCTGGAGAGATTTTTTTATTAGTTAAATCTTCTATGGAGCTAGAGGAAGGAATATCAGTATTTAAACGTGATTGTTTTGATTGAGAATAATCTACAGGATTTTGTATTTGTGGACAAGGATACATTTGTGTTAAAGGATTTTGGTATGAGGAACCAAACCAAGGTATTGCTATAAATATAGGTTGGAAAGTAAATGGACAACCGCAACAAGAATTAGGATTTGGTAATTGGTGTAAAGGTTCCGCAGAACTTATAAAATTAGGAGCCATCATTACATTAGTTTGACCATCACTACAATCATTTATGTTTCCCGCAGTTAAAGAGGGATCATTAAACACAGGTTGCTGGGTATTTATATGAGGTCCATAGGGATCTTCTAGATGTTGCTTATGATCGTCGTTAATATTATAAAATGTTCTTAAAATAGGGTCATCTAAATACTCAGGTGGTATTATGGGTCCTTGTGATCCTAAGAGTACATCGTCATGTTTTGAGTCTGAATATAAATTATGAAAAGGCAACATTTCATCTTCAGAGAAACCCAAATTTGGTGTACCCAGAACTTCTTCATCTATTAAAGCTTGAAATTGTTCAGAATTTATATGAGGTTGTGTAGCAGCTACATTTTGTTCATCTTTAGTTGTAGGATTTATTAATTCAGCTCTTCTATTTTTATTTTCATAAGGAGGCACAATTTCGCTTTTACTTGAACTTGGTGGTGAAGGTATGTTTTCATTAATATTTTGTAAATTGGAGTGCATGAAATTTGCCGGATTATTAGCTTTGTTATGATATGGATGATTTAACAAATCAGTGGAGTAATTAGGCATTTGAGCATCATTTTTAAGCTCTTTATTATAATGCTGATCATAGATATTTTGTGGTACAGGAGGTATATAACTTTCTGCATTAGTTTTTCCCGTTTTTGGTATATTTATTGGTGGTTGATAATTGTTTAATTGCAACTTATGTGGTGCATCTGGTAAAGCATAATTACCTACATTTCCATTAACAGCAGGGGTAGGTGGTAAAATGTGTTGCCTTATAGGAAATTCTGGCCCCTTACACATATAATATGGTTCATGACTGCCAACACCATTTGGTTTTATTTCCACACACACAGTAGTATGGCCACCACGTTTATTACGACCATAAGGATCAAACCCCGGTGATTTAAGATA
Organism: Phormia regina; assembly: GCA_001735545.1. Lineage (NCBI taxonomy): Eukaryota > Metazoa > Arthropoda > Insecta > Diptera > Calliphoridae > Phormia > Phormia regina. Next base: position 17,867 of record MINK01187596.1, read on the forward strand.
CATGCTCCAGCAATTAATCAAACATGAAAGGAAACAAATTCCTTGTATAATTAACACTTTAGAATTAGAACACATTTTTTACAGAGTTAAAGTTTTTCTAATTAAATGTATTGTTTGGTTTATTAGTTGAATTGTTAATACTGTTTTCATTTAAAGTTTTTGCCTTTAAATATTAATTTTTATTTGGTTAAATAACTAGTTCAATCTTTATCAAATTGCTTTTTCTCATTAAAAGAAATTACACAAATTTGTTATTTGTTATAATGAAATAATCGAAAGAAAACATTTGTGAAAATTATTCTTTAAGTGACCACGTTAAACTAAAGACTAAATGGAAATAATGTTGAAATTTCCATTAGCATTAAAAAATTCGTCATGACCTACATTTATTGAAATATTGGTAACTTGAGGTATTGAGAAGAGAATATTTTAAAATGTTTGTATTAAATTCCAGTTGAGTTGGCATAATTATATGCATTTTATTTCTTTTATATACTCCACCCCGATCAGTTTTGGTGAGTAATATCAATTCGTTATATCATGTGTTATATTTAAAAATATATAATTAAAATATTCCATTTTTCTAACTACGAAAAAAGTTGAACTGAAATTAAAAACTCAAAAAAAAAACACGAAAAATTACCAAATCATAAAAATCACCAAATTAATCTCCAGACACGAAATATAAAAAAAAAAACGAAGAAAATGGCAAAAGGTAAATAAGAAAAACTATTAAAAGGAAAAGAAAAGAAAACTTCAGAACGAAAAAATCTCCACTGTTTTATAAGACAATCAGTAAACATTTATGTTTTTTTTAGGAAAATATATAATAAAAGTTTTATTTATCACTAAACTAAAATCAGATAAGTAGATACATAATTTAAAGGCAAATAAAAACTTTCTAAAATATTTAATAATTACTGAAGGGTATTTAGGATTCGTTATAGACGTTAAGTACATAATATAACTCACATTTATTTTACAATGAACTTAAGAAAACTTTTTGAGTAAAGCGTGAACTTTAAATATTAAATATTAATAATCATTTTGCAATATTAAACCATTTATTGCTTAGCCAGCAAGAATTGAATTTAAATGGAAAAAGTTTCCATTTAAATGAATACAAATACAACTTATGTAATGTTTAACTTTATAATACAAAAACAACAAATATATATATACAAAAAAGAGGGAAACTATAATCACAAAATACATGTTTTTTCGTGTAATTTTAGAAGTCCCAGTATATCACTTATGAGAATAAGAGGAGGACAATCACCCACTTCTACCTATCGCACTGGTGGCGGCTCACACAAATATAAATATCATACATCGCCCTCTCCTGTGCGTTCACGTTCCTCAAAACGCGAACGATATACTTCACGTTCACGTTCACCAAGACCCTCGCGCTATGCCGAATCACCCACAGATTCACCACGTAGTGGTACTCATCATTACTATCGTCATCGCCGTTCTTCATCGCGTTACAGGCGCTCTCGATCAAAGCATTCTCCTGCCAGCATGTCTCGTAGTAGAACAAGATCTAGATCACCTTCTAGTACACCACGTGATTTGAAACAAAAGCGAATAGAATATAGTAAGAAGATAAGTGAGACGAGTTTGTTTGCCGAACTGGTCAAGGATAAACATAAGAGGCAAAAAGCTTTGCAGGTACAATAAATTATATCTATATGAATTTAAAGCATTTAAAATTGCTTTAATTTTCGAAATTAATTATTTCTCTGTTTTAGGAAATTATTGAGAAACAAGAAGAGAATAGCAATAGTAATGGGGCTTTAGCAATAAACGATAGTAGTTCATCAATGGACAGCAATATGCTGGCTAAAACTACTTTAACGACAGATGAAACATTAACCACAACAACAACAACAGCTGCTGCTATAGGTAATTCCAAAGCCTCAACTCTAACGCAAACGGTGTTAACGGATAGTTCCGTATTAACAGCTGGTACCACACAGGAACCTCAATCATTACAAACTCAGCAAAGTAATGGTGTTAAGAAACCAGCAGTGGACGTAAATAACATTCCAATGCCACAAATAGTCAGCCCCTCAAGTGTTAACAAGGCAGTAGCAACAACCACCTCATCAGGTAATGATGAAACAGATCGTGCCCTTACCTCAAGTACCATACCTCCTTCAAAACTACAAATCACATCACAGGATAGTGTAACAGCCAAGTCATCAACAACAACTAAACCTAAGAGTCTCACAGCACTGCCCATGCCACCAGGCATAACAGCAGCTGATTTAGCGTTAACCACTACGCCCTCGCCGCCACGCAATCATCATAGTAATGCCACAAATTCCAAGCAACAAATTTCAACGTCCAAAAAAACCTCAAGTAGCACGTCCTCTTCATCCACAACAACGGAAAAATCAGCCTCAGCTAATTCTAATAAAAGTCTGCTTAATCTACCCATGCCTCCCATGGTACCTGGCAGTGAAGATCTCAGTGGTGATGATGAGCTCATCAATAGTCCCGAAGATTTCGATAACCTCGGAGGTGGAGACAGTAAGAGTAGCAGCAGTTGCAGTAAAACCATTAAAAACTCCACGGAAACTAAACGCAAACGTCCTGTTATACTTAACAGACGTGATTCACGTAACAATGTACGCGATTGGGGTGAACGTTGTGTGGATGTTTTCGAAATGATTGCCCAAATTGGTGAAGGTACCTATGGTCAAGTATATAAGGCACGTGATCATCATACCAACGAAATGGTGGCACTTAAAAAAGTGCGTATGGATCATGAAAAAGAGGGCTTCCCCATAACGGCTGTGCGTGAAATTAAAATTTTACGACAACTCAATCATGCAAATATTGTTAATTTACATGAAATTGTCACGGATAAACAGGATGCTTTAGAGTTTCGCAAAGATAAGGGTTCATTCTATTTAGTATTCGAGTATATGGATCACGATCTCATGGGTTTATTGGAATCGGGCATGGTCGATTTTAATGATGAGAATAATGCTAGTATAATGAAACAGCTGCTGGACGGACTTAATTATTGCCACAAGAAGAATTTTTTGCATCGTGATATAAAATGCTCAAACATTTTAATGAACAATAAGTACGTTAATGTTTTTTTTAATACATATTTTTCAAAAAAAAAAAAAATCACCACGAATATTTAGCAACAATTTTTTGAGAATCAAAAAATGTTTACAAAATTAAAAAAAAAAATCAATATAAAATTTGTTCAGAACAGTTTTTTTTAACATCTAATAAATTCACAGCAAATTATTCATCCCGAAAAAAAATTTAGCTCAAAATTTTTCCCCTCAAATCATTTATATTTTTTTTTATTTAACTTTAAGAAAATCACTACAACTATATATATATTTTTTTTAACGCAACACAAAAAATAGTTTAATTCGAAAAAATGTTTACCATGAAAACATTTACATTGAATCCACACTCCGTTTTTTCACCTTAAATTTATTTCTATTTCTTTTTTTACAAATGTTTTTCTAAATTTCAGAGGTCAAGTTAAATTAGCCGATTTTGGCTTGGCACGCCTCTACAATGCCGAAGATCGGGATCGTCCCTACACCAATAAAGTCATTACACTGTGGTATCGGCCGCCCGAGCTTCTCTTGGGAGAAGAACGTTATGGACCCGCCATAGATGTTTGGTCCTGCGGTTGTATACTCGGTGAACTTTTCCTAAAACGACCACTTTTCCAAGGCAACTATGAAATGGCACTATTGGAAAACATATCGAAAGTTTGTGGTTCACCAGTACCCGCCGTTTGGCCCAATGTGATTAAATTACCACTCTTCCATACACTCAAACAAAAACGTACACATCGAAGAAGATTAAGAGAAGATTTTGAATTTATGCCGGTACCGGCACTGGATCTGTTAGATAAAATGTTGGAATTAGATCCAGAAAAACGTATAACGGCAGAAGATGCTCTTAAGTCACAATGGTTAAAGAGCGTTAAACCTGAAGAGTGAGTTAATAAGTAACAAATACATTTGATTAAAATATCTAAATATAAAAAAACAATGTTTGCTAATTGAAAATAACTTTTAAAATATGATCTTTTTATTATGTTTTTATTTTATACAGAATGCCTGCCCCTATTTTGCCCACTTGGCAGGATTGCCATGAAATGTGGAGTAAAAAACGACGTCGTCAGCACCAACAACAGCAACAGCAGCAGCAACAACAACAGCATCAACCCACTATTACACATCCCAATGTAGCTGCCGCCCAAGATGCCTAGCAGCAACAAACAACTGGCGATAATACCTAACACAATCGTAGTAGCCCAAATGGTGCTGCCTTTACTTTGGGAAATACAAGTAGCAATAGATATCGTGAGTGGCGGTAGGTTTTTATGTAATGTCTTCTATTTTCTCATTATTATTGTTATTAATTCATATTACAATTATGCAAAAAAAAAACATTTTCATTGTTTGTTAAATGCACATAACGTTATCGATACTCAAAGACTTTTTTATATTTATCATTAATAAACAACAACAAATGAAAAAGAAAAAAAAAAGATCGATAACGGAATGTCATTTTTATTTTTGTTTATAGTATAAAACTACTCCAGAGTCTTGGTGGGTGTGCTTAACAAATCTTTGCTGTAAATTTTAATATAATATTTCTCTGAAAATAAAAAAAAGTATAAAATGTGTATTTATACTACTTTAAAGTAGTAACATTTATTTAAATAAATGATTTTTTTTTAGTTTTTAATTTAAAGATTTGTTTTCTTTATTACAAAAAGTGTGTGCAAACACACCAATTATTTTAGGATATCTATTGGCTTTAAATGGAGTAGTTTATGCTTTTGTATGGTGTATTTTTCATCGTGGCTTTTTGACAAAACATTTTAAATCTCAATAAGAGATTATGGAATAAAAATGTTTCTCTAATTAAAATATCTTACATTTAGTTCTTAAAATTTTTGACAAATTAAGTAATTTGTTTTGTTTTAAAGTCCACATATAAAAAGGTTTGGCTTCACACAACAAATTTTATGTTTTTTTTTTTAATAGTATAAATAATTTCCCTAGAAAACAGTGAACAATTTTTTTCTGGGATCATACCAACAGAAAACTCAAAATATTTTTTTCACTTTTTCATTCGAATATTTTTTTTTTTTTTTTATTAAAATTTTAATAAAATTTTAACTCTATCAGTATAAAATTCATTTTGGAAATTTAATTTAAATTACACAACGAATTTTTTTTCATCTCTAAAAAATTTAATAGGCGTTGTTTTTCGCTATTATTTTTTTTAATTCAAAATAAATCTTATCAAATTACAATTTTTAATTACAATTTTTTTATTAAATTCACTACAAATTTCTTTTTTTCAACAAACATTTTTGAAAATTTTTTCACCTTCAAAGAAATTCACAGTCTGTCCCACAGAAATGGA
>MINK01187596.1:23310-45316 GCA_001735545.1 Phormia regina
TCGATCGAAAAATTCGTTCGACAAAATATATGGGAAACAATAACAAAATTTAAAATTTATTTGTTGTTTTCAATATAAATTGTCAACTCGAATTTTACGTTCGACATTGTGGGACTGGCCGTCACAATTCTTTATATTAATTTATTTTAAAAAATGTTCACTTTACCACAGTAAATTTGTTATTATTATTATTTGGTTTTAGCGAACGTGATATGTTTTAAAAAAGGAGGTATATTTATTCAAACAAATTTTCCGGTTAATTCTTAGTTAAGAATTTCGTTCGATATCAAATGCTAAAAAAGGGCTTCATTTTGTAAAACGTTGTTGTTTCATTTTACAAAATAAAAAAATTAAAAAAAAAAAAATGTTTATAAAATGAGGATCTTAGTTTGTCCTCAGATCTATGAAAGGATTGCTTCACATTAGTGAAGAATGAGTTTCAAATTTGTTAATGAATCCGGCGAGCGATTCTAAATTTTAAAATATTTAAAATTCAAATAGCAATTTATTATTATTTTTTGCATTTTTATTGAAAAAAGAATTATATTTTTATAAAATGTTCAATAAAAAAATTTCACATTTTGAATTCTATTTATAATTATATGAAAAAACAAATTGTTTGAGATTAATGCTGATTTTCCTTCAGCTTATTTCCAATAGTAAATAACTAATTTAATTCAAGCTAATATATTCCCCATGAGAATGATTCTTACAGACAAACGGTGAAACAAATAACGATTAATTAATTTTAAATAATGTTTGTATTTTCTTGAATTAATTTGTTTCTTACTTGATAATTTTCTTTAGCGATTTTCATGACTTTCAATAAACTGCTTAGGACAAAAAACACAAATCAATCTGAGTAAATTTCATTTCATATTTTGGTCTTGAAAGTGTTCCCCCACAGACTATTTAATTGTAAATTGTTTAAAAGTTTATTATATTTGTTGTGTTCTAGCTAAACTTTTAACTCATTTCCTTTTTAGTGAATTATGCATAATTTTTCTAAAATTTTGTTTATTTTTTTTTTTATATTTTTTAGATGATTTGATTAAACAAATTCAAAAACTCTAGTTGGCATTTGAATTTTTTAGACATTTAAATATAACTATTTGTTAAGTTTATACTTATTTTTATTAAATAATAAAAGAAAACTAAAACAAAAAATTAATATTAAAAAAAAAACACCCCAAAAAATAAAGTAAATAATTATAAAACAAAATATTTTTTGATTAGTTTAAGTTTATCTTATTAAGATATTGCGCAAACAAGTTGTTAAATTACACTTGTAACCAATCCAAAACAAATAACCAACATTTTAATATTTAAACAAATATAATATAAAAAAAATAATTTAAATTTATAACTAAATAACTAACAATTTAGACTAGTTTTTTTATTATAATTATCATTATAAATAAACAAAAACATAATAAAAAAAAAAAAATAAATAAATAAAAATCATGTCATATTAAATAAAATACAAAATTATATTAAACAAGAAAAAATTCATTTAAAATGAAATTACATATTTAAAATAATTATATAATGTAAAAAATATATAAATTAGAGACAATGAAATATATATAATGAAATAAAGTTGAAAGAGAAATTTGAAATAAATCTTTATAAAATTGGAAAATTGAAAAAAAAAACAAAAAAACGAAAAGATAATCCAAACAAATTAATATACAAATTATTATATAAAATATATAACAAACAAAAAATAACCAGCTGTAAAATTAATTTAATAGATATAGATAAAAAAACAAAACAATATATAGAAAATCTTTAACTTTAAGAGAATAAAATCAAAGTTTGAAAACATTAAATTAAAAAAAAAAAAAAGAAAAATCCGTTTTTTTATGTCTATTTACGGCTATTTTAATAAAATGTTTAATTTCTGTTTTAATTTTCTAATAAAAATCACAGCACAGATTTTTTAAAATAAAGTGGGTGTAAGTAAGAGACTGAAATTTAACTGAAATTTTATTTAAAAACAAAAATTCAAACTTAAAAAAAAAAAACAGGAAAAACTAACAAAATATTTAGTTTATTTTTTTTTTTAAATCATTATTTTGCTTCCCTTCTTTTCTTTGTTAATATTTTTATTTTGCTAGTTTTAGTTTTTATTAAAAATAGTATAAAACAATAAAACGCTTAAAAATATTTTAAATTGTAAAAAAATATACATGAAAACCATTAAAGGGAAGAAATTCTAATTTCCTCTTTTCTTCACATGTTTTTTTTTTTACATAATTTCTAAAAATTTTAAATTTTTTCGAGCGTTTTATTATAAAAAAATACCTGTATTATAACAAATTTAAACTTTTAAAAGTCTATTATAAAATAATATAACTTTAAATTTTATTTTTATTATTTTTTTCTCTTTTATTTAGAAATTTATACTAAATGAACAAAAAAAATATATATATATAAAAGAAATACCATGAAAATAAAACAACAAAAATTAAATATAAAGAAAAACTGTTTCCCAAGAACAAATCCTTGTTAAACACTACTACGTTAGATAAAAATTATATATAATCCAAAAACAAATAAAAATACTTTATTCTATTGTAAAATGATATTTATTTCTATTTACGAGAGTGATTTATAAAAAAAAATATTCAGATAATAAAAATATCAAAATTAAAAATACAAAAATTCGTTTTATTTTAAAAAGAACATAAGTATAACTTTTTTGGGTGTGGAAATTTAGAATAGATTTTTAAAAATATGCAGTTTTAGATGAGTTCGAATTTTGTTGCAATTATTTCTCTACCAACTTTTTAGGAAAGCATTTGTGTGGATTTCATTTAATAGTTTGGAATGTTAGCAGTGATGTTAGAGACAAACCAGTGCGGGTCAGTTACATAGATAGTTTTTTTACTTTCTAATAAAAAAAATGAAATTATAGGTAGACCCAGCTATTTTGCTTCAGTTAGGATTGTTGTTCCCAAAAATTTCTCGTACGATCTACTTGCATGCAACAAAATCGATAATATTTAAAAATACAAAGTAAAGTAAAAAATCTATAATTTCTCTATGTGCACTTAAGAAAAAATGTTTTTATCAATATGCTATTTTTGATTGAAATTATTTAACGTGTAAGTAAATGTTTCATATTTTCACTAAAATGCAGGAAATAATATATTATTCATTATAAATACGTAAAATCACAACATTACCAACATTGTTTAGTAGCAGAACGGAGACTTGTGACGACCAGACAATTGAACCGAGCCGCCGTGAAATATTAACCTTTAGACTTGGCTTGAAAAAACTATCGTTATTCTATATTTTATAAATCAAATTTCCAACAATAGAAATTTTTGCAAAAAGTTTCAATAGATTAATAGTGGAGAAATCGAATTTATTTAAAGAATAAAACATTTGTTATTTTGCTTCTCATTTACCTCCCTAAATCACTTAAAATCATAAATATTTCCTATCCGATTGCAAATATTAAGGCATAGCATAATTATAAGAAGAATAAAGAATAAAATACTCACGAAAAAATTTACATAGGAATACAAAAACAATTTGACAGTACCGCGAGGTATGTCGATGAAAAAATTTTAAAACAGCTGTTCTTACGAACATACTTTCTAATTATACTATGATATTAAGGTATCAATTAAAAGCTTTTAATGGCACATTTAAAAAATTAAATAAAAATGTTTTGTAAACACGACTTTTTTAAATATTATATATTAATGGTATGTCCAAAAGCGATTTCGCTAACGTAATTGTTTTATAACAAACATTTAATAATTGTTTTATAACAAACATTTTTTAATGCCAGTTTTTAGGGAAATTCGTCTACCAAAAACCTATAATTTCCCAAAAATATTTTTCACCATTATTTTCACCGATAAAAGTACTATCAATGGCAAAAAATCAAATAAGGAGCTAAGTTAGGGAGGTCTCAATATATTTAAAAGAAAAAAATGTCTTAACTCGAAAATAAACATGTCAAACATTTCAATAGGGCCTGCGATTAGCCGGCTCATAGTTTATTTTAAGCCGCAAACTGAATTTTTAGTCCAACGCCGTCGAAATTAAAATTGTACAACAAGGTTCTCTGAGTAGCACAGTTGTAGTGTTCTTTCTTCTTTGTTTTATTGTCAAAATCATTGGCTTTCAAGAAAATAATAGTTTTTATACGATTGATTTAAGTGTGAAGAAAATTATTAAAAAAATATTAAGCAATAAGTTGAATTGATAACAAACAAACGAACACAAAATTCAACCAAATTTCGCCTTGGAAAACTGTGATTTTTTCCTAGAGAGAGAAAGAAAAAAGCAACAAAATTTGTGCAACCATTTATAGCTTTTTGTGTGTTTGAATGTGTGCAAGTGTAAGAAAAAAATCTAATTTTCAATGCATTAAAAAGCAAAATAACCAATAAATATAGACAACAGATAAAAGAAAAACTATACACACACACCACTAACTAAAAAAAAAAATACAAAACTAAGAAAGAAGATACACTACACAATATAGTAAAGTCAAAAAAAAATAAAAAGGGAAAACGAAAAAATAAAAGCAAAATATATATTTTTGTATGTACCATACTATTTTTTTCCGTGTAAAGCTTAGTAGTGTGTGTGTGCTATTTAATAAAAAAGTATTCAATATAAAAAAAGATGGAAAAAACTAATATTACTCCCAATAATAAGTTTATAAGTGAGTGAGCAGAATATAAAATAATAAACAACTAAGAAAAAACTATTTTTTATTGTTAATAAAAATAAAGAACATATTTCAAAGTTGTTGGCCTCAATTGCAATTTGCTATAAAATTAGTTAAACTTCCCAACTAGTGTTGCAATAAAATAATTAACTAATTGACATTAGGAAATACTTGAGTGTTCGAGAGGCATACGAGCCCTTTTATCAAGTGAGTGACTATTAGAAATTATTATAAAATATTCGAATGGAGGAGCGTTAAAATACATTCAAATGGAAAAATTACATAAAAACTAGTTTTTTTTTTCATTTTCACGGCTGTGTGTTTTATATTTATTATGTTGTATAGAGTCGTGTATTACCAATTTGGGTCGTAATTTTCATAATTCGTGTTTGCCACGAATATTGTGTGTATGCACTGCGTTTACATCAGTTTCCATCCGTTATTTATATGCATTTAGGTTAGAATCATGGTGGAGTGTATACAAGGTGAAATTGTAAGATCAGCTGACAATTTTTTGCCAAATTTTGTAGTGTAAGACTGAAATGTCAAATTGTTTTTACGTTTGCATGTGTTGGTTTATTTATAATCAAAAACAAATATTTTCTGTAGTGAAATTTGAAATATTAATAAACAGGAACTATACAATGGACATGTAACATATGAAAATACAGTTCATTCTTATTATTTTTCAATTTCAGAAATCATTGTTCACAATTTGCACATGTTTTTTATTCTTTCGACGTTTCAGTCTTAATTCCAACGAAAAAAAAATGCTGTTATTGCATTGTTATAGTTGTTGTCTTTATGAATACACCTTGTTAAAATAATTCCATCATTTGTTAGAATTATTAGTTGATCAGCTGTTAAATGTCATTTAAAAAAATAATATTGCCAGACCACAGGCGAAAAAAGGTGAAAAAAAAACAAAAGAAAATAATGAGAGATTTACAGTGATAAGGAAAATTAAATTTTTAAGCAATTAAAAAATAAAAATACATACCTATTAATATTTCTTGAATTATTTATTAAAAAATATCTGAAATAAATATAATTTTAGTTGTATTAACTTTGTCTTTTCAACAATTAAATATATATATATTTTTTAAATTATATTTTGATATATTATTTTCAATTTGTTTTGTCTTTCTTTTTTTGTTTACAGTTTTTGCCTATAATCATTTCTACGTGTTGACAAATCTATTGGTTACCCTCTAATTCGACCAGCTGTAAAGCATAAGCAAAAAGAAGAAAGAGACTTTGAAAGCGCACTTGACGAGGTCGCTAATTGCGCTTGCGGCTGAGAGTGTGTTTGGAAGATAGAGAGTAGTCAAAAAATAATTGAGGTAGGCGCAAGGCAAAAAACAAATAGCTAGTTTACAAATAGGGGAGAAGAATATTAGGTAGGGAGCAGCAGTGGTCCTCGTTGGAGTGCGTGTTTTATAAAGAGACTCAAAATTGATAGAAATAACAAAAAAGCTGCTGCAACTGGTGCCTCATCTGAGGACCAGCCGCCGCGCAAAAAAGGACGACGTTCAGCAGCAGGAGGTGCCACTACATCATCAGCCGCAGCCGTCGCAGCAGCAGTAGGAACGAATACAACGACAGCTTTACCAATAACGACTTTAACAGCAACAACAAGAGTAGCAGCAGCAGCAGCAACATTAACAAGTTCGACTGGCATAAACAACAGTAGTACGAGTCTCAGTTCGTTTGTGTCCATAGACACAGAAACAGCAACAACCTCAAGAGCGGCTGCACAACAACAAGAGCAGATACGCAATCAAAATAATCGCGAAAAACAGACAAAAGGTGAATCAGCAAATAATAAACAAAACACAAATACCAACAGCAGCAACAACAATACTAACAGCAATATCAGCAACAATAACAAAACAACAGCTCACGCAGAGAAAAGAAAACTGCCCCAGGACGGCGGTGGCAGTTTAGAACGGGACTCTAGTACTTTGACGACGAATATGCAAAATTCTGCTTTAAATCCTTCCACATCTTCATCGAGTGCCTCGTCGTTTAGTGCTTCGACTGTAGAAAGTGGGGCAATGCCTAATTCAGCTCCGGCCCCAGGGAGTAGTAGCAGTCATGGTACTGACTCTTCTGCTGCGGGTTCTTCGAGCGTTAATAATTCGCCATCTACTAATGGACACGATTCCAAACACAATGGATTCACTGCCAACAATACAAACAACAATAATAACAATTCAAGCACAGAGGCGCCAAATACCTGTGATGATCAAAATAATCATGAAGTAGCCAACAAGACAATTTCTTGGTTAGGTAAATCTAATCAGGAAATAATACGTCTTATTGGTCAATATTTACAAGATTTAGGTTTGGAAAAATCGGTCAAGACTCTAATGACAGAGTCAGGGTGCTATTTGGAACATCCCTCGGCAACTAAATTTCGTGAGCATGTCTTGTCGGGGGAATGGAGTAAAGCAGATGCAGATCTAAAGGTGAGTGAACGTATGGAACACAATGAAGCAATGAAATAATGAAAGAAAGACATTAATAAAGAAAAGTCTATTACTTTTTATTTTTTTGAATTAAGCAAGTTTGTCGTGTGTTTGTCCGTCCGTCTTCCCCTGCATTGGTCCCCGTTAATGGGTTCTTTGGTGGGTGTATATGTATGTATGTTACTCATGCATATGTATGTAAATATTTCATTTTGTGTGTTTTTAATTGCTATTATTGTGCTGTTGGTTTAAATATTTAACAATTTCTTTTCTTCAAAAATTTCTTGTTTTTATTAAAAAATTCTGTTTTTGTTTTTTTATGTACATAGTTATCATTTCCGTAATTTACGCTCTTTGTTTACTTTGTTTGTCCGTTTAAATTTCTTTAATATTTTGATGGATTTTTTTATTTTTTTCTTCATTGTACTAAACTTTTCAACTCTCTCTATATGTATGCTTTTTCTTTTATATTTCTTCTTTAACTTCTCTCACTAAATTTCTCTCTTTTACGTTTTTATTATTTTTATGTTTTTGTTTTTCTTTACTTGTGTATATCTAACTATACCCCCACATGTTGTCCCAAATCCCCCTTCCTATTTGTTTTGAATTTGTTACCATCATCATCATAACATTGATTTTTGATTTTAATTTACTTTACACTGCATTTCTTATTTTCTATTCATACATACAACTTCCCTACCTAACCTAATCCATACCCAGCAAACATAAAGTTATGATATTAAATTGAGGATGATTTGAAATCAAGAACAAGATTTGAAAGATCTATAAATATTAAATAAGAATATATAAAACATATAAACTTATTTACAAAAATGGTAAATTTTAGATCATTTTTTTTAAGGAAAATTATCTCATAAATTGTTATTAAATATTCGATTATTCTTGTAAATAAGAATTATAAGATTTATAAATAATTTGATATCAAACCCATTTTTAAAATTTTTGTAAACCTGTCTTAAGATTTATAAATAATTTGAGAATAACATTTGAACATTTTTCAAATATTTTTAAAGTTATCTTTAGGTTTGATAATTATTTGATATCAATTTGAAAAAATATAATTTTTCAAAAGGGTTTTCTTCTCAAATTATTTTCAATTTATATTCAAACTTCAAATTCAAACCTCTATCAACATTTGATTTATGTTTGAGAAACATGTTTAAAATCAATATCATATTTCAAACGTTAGACACCGTGTTTGCTGGGTATATGGTAAAAAGCAGATGCAGCAGCAAGTTGTAATAGTAGTTAGTAGCTGCAGAAATTGACTGCTAAGCAATCAGTGTCAGGAGTAACGAACACAACAACAATAACAACAACTGAAGCAATAATAATAACAAGCACCAAAATAAGAAATGAGTTCATCTTTTGTTTATATTCATATAAATGTACGATTATGTATTTTGTTGCAGTTGTATGCCCACATACTTACATTTGTATGTATAATACTTATGTATGTGACTAGTGAACTCACTCGCAACAGTATAAACGACTGTTATACTTGCCAATCTTCTTGAAGACAAAAATAATTGAACAAAATTGTGATTTATAATTTTTTTTTTTTGGAATTTTGAACATTTAAAAATTTTGGGATTTTAATAAATAATAGAAATGAACTATAATTGAAAGTTAAATTTCCCCCACATCATCCCACTGCCATATTCATATATGTATATGTACATAGAAAAACTTAAAATATCTGTATAATATTGCCATGTAGGTTCTTATAATAATTTATACCATTTTAAGTTCATAGAACTTCAATAACATTTTTTAGTTGTTATAGATTTGGGAGTCGAATTCAAACTTTCTAAAGGTCTATTAATGTAAAAATGTACTCATTGTCAGCGCACCGACACCCTAAATTTTGAATCTATGGTACAAATAAATATTAACGGAACTATTTAAAGAAAATTATTTTAATTTTTTTTACATTAATAAAGATTATCTGTATTCGCCATTTTTATACAACATGTCAATTTTTCTTCCCAAGGATTTAGTTAATACGGTTGTTTTAAAATTGAATTTGCTTTTAAATTACATCAATATAAATAAGATCGGACAGTTAATAAAATTGTATTGTTCTATAACTCGTTAACCGAGAAAGAGCGGACAAAATTGTTTACGTCATTATAAACACAAGTAAATGTATTCTCGAATCAGTATCAAAATTATTTCAAAATCAATAGTTCTGGTGATCTTGATTTATGTCACAAAATTTTGTTATTATTCTTTTTTGGAGAGGTATTTTCTTGAAATTTTCTCCAGTTTTAATATTATTTGTTATATGCGTATTTACGTACCACTTCAATATTTTTCCATAGCGGGAGAGATTTAATAAAAAGTTGTTGACAATATTTTTTCTTTACACATGTTTTATAGATTATATTGAATTTTTTGAAGACTATTTTTTTATTTACATAAATTTTATTTTGAAATTTAGGAATTTGGAATTAATTTTAAATTTTTGATGATTTTTTTTTTTAATATCTGATAATTTTGCTGAATTTTGAAATTTTTTGTCTGTTCTGAAATTTAATGCACCTGGGCATCTTGGGTGGTTATCAAGTTAATTGCTGTGGTTGTGTTATTTTTTTATTTATTTATTGCAAAAATATTCCTAAACTTAGCCTTTTGAACAAAATGGGGAATGAGCTTTTGGAAATTTTTATTGATTTTGGGGAATTTAGGGCAAATTTTAAATTTTTAGTGGAATTTACCCCTTTGGGTGAAATTTAAAATTTTTATCGAAATTTGGAACTTCTGATGAAGTTGCAGATTTTTGTTAAAATTTTAATTTTTTGTTAAATTTCAGATTTTTTATGAAAGCACAAATTAATTTCATGATGCAATATATAATATATTTTTTAAAATTAAAATTTTTATTGCTGTTTAGCCAGAATCCTTCATTAGAATATCGCGAGGAACCATAAACGAATATATCGATATGTTACAAATGATAATAATCAGCTTGACTGATACCGATTAGCCCCTTGAAAAATTAACAAAAAATGCAATAATAAATTAGTGTGGCATCATTATTTTAGTAATACATTTTTCAGATTATTCACTCTTTATGGCCAAGTCTCTTTATTATTATTTTCATTTTTTTAATGCTCTATCTCTTGTTTTGTTATTGTATTTCTGTGTGGACAAAAACAAAATTAAAGACAAAGAAAATTTCAACAATTTCTTTACATGTTCAGGGAATTTAATATACATTCATACATACATATGTACGTACATTGTATAGGTAAATTACTAAAAGTAGATGTAAACTAATCTTCCTTTGTTTTTGTTATTGTTATTACTATTATGAAAACAATGAAAAAAATGAGAAACATTTTTATTCTTACTCCTTTTACAGAGGACATTGTTCCCTATTTTTTTTCTTTATTGAGAGCGCTTTATACGTTTACCTTCGTTTGTTTTGTTTTGATGTTTTTGTTTTGCTTTTATTTTTCTTTTAAATTTTGTGCATCGTATACATACATACATATGAAATAAATAAATTGTTTCCCTTCTTTTTTTTTTTTTTTTTTTTTTTTTTTTTTTTNNATATGAAATAAATAAATTGTTTCCCTTCTTTTTTTTTTTTTGTTTTTGGTTATTTATAGGAATCAATTACTGATAATACTTTTTAGCTATCAGTTATGATGAGTCCACCTATTTTAACAAGAAATCTTATATAATTCGTTTATTTCTCTTTAATTTTTTAGGAACTAGAGCCTCTTATAGACAATGGAAAACCCTCGACCATAACTGAAATGAAATTTATTTTGTTGGAACAAAAATATTTGGAAAATCTAGATGATGGCTGTCCTTTGGATGCTTTGCATGTATTACGCAATGAGTTGACACCATTGCAGCATAATATTTCTCGTGTCCACCAATTGTCCTCGTACATGATGTGTTCTAATAATCACGATTTGTATCAACGTGCCAAATGGGAAGGCAAAGGTATACTATCGAGAGCTTTAGTGATGGAACGTTTACAAACGTTTTTGCCACCTTCGGTAATGATGGCTCCACGTCGTTTGCGCACTTTGCTACAACAGGCTGTTGAACTACAGACTCAAAATTGCCTCTTCCACGATATGGCCTGGGAGACAAATTTACAAAATGTTTCACTGCTCACAGACCATTGTTGTGCCACCGATGGTTTTCCCCTGCAAACCATACAAATACTATCTGACCACTGTGATGAGGTGTGGTTTTGTAAATTTTCACCCGATGGCCTTAAATTGGCTACGGGTAGCAAGGACGGCGCCGTCATAATATGGGATGTTGATCCTTATAAGCTGCAGTTGAAACAACGTCGCCTCTTAGACTGTCAATCACAAGTGAGTGTAGCTTTTATTAGCTGGAGTCCCGATTCAAAATTGGTATTGATCGTCGGTTCAGAGGATTCGACAGAAGTCTGTATTTTTAATGTGGACGATGGTCGCTTGTTGATGAAAATGAACCATATGAATCAAGAGGATAGTTTATCGTGTGGTGCATTCAATCGTGACGGTACACGTTTTGTGTGTGGCGGTCAAAAGGGCCAATTCTATTTGTGCGATCTCAAAGGTACGGTGCTGGAATCATGGGAAGGTGTACGCATTAATAGTGTGGCCTTCAGATCGGATAATAAGACTATATTAGCCGCTGATAATCATTATCGCATAAGGGGGTAAGTTTATATAAATTTCTTTTAAGAACGAAATTTAACATAATGAATTTTCGATAGGTACAACTTCGATAACCCTCGCACAGATTTTGATGTACTCAAAGAGTCACATCCGATTATGACATTTTCAGTTAATTCCGCTGATCGCTTAGCCCTGCTTAATGTCTCCAGTCAAGGTCTTCACTTGTGGGACATTGAAGATAAATGTATTGTACGCAGTTTTCAAGGTATACGTCAAAGTAATTTCGCCATACACTCTTGTTTCGGCGGCGTCAATGAAAGCTTTGTGGCTAGCGGCAGTGAAGATAAACATGTCTGCATTTGGCATATTAAACGTGAAGAACCTTTAGCCAAATTAGCAGGACATGCCAAGACTGTTAATTGTGTATCTTGGAATCCCGTATATCCCTCATTATTGGCCTCAGCCAGTGATGATTCCACAGTACGCATCTGGGGTCCCACAGCACCTCATAACATTAATGCAACGCCCGAAAGTGACGATTGTTCATCATGTTCCTCTTCGTCGTCATGGAATATGACCTCCTAGAGCCTAAAGACATCAAGAAACGTTTCAGCCATGTGATCAGAATGGCGATATTATTATAGATGATACCTAGATAAGTGAAGTGCAGAATGAGAAGAATTAGGGTTACATACGTGTAGGTACAAGCCCTAAAACTTGTTTGTTGTAAGAAATTCATTTAGCCTTTAAGAGAGAAATACTATACGCTCTAGATGTTTAGTTAAAGAAAAAAGAAAACAAAAACCCAAACTAAGAAAATCGAAACGAAGGAAGTAAGTAAGGTAATAAGAAAGGCATTTTCGTGCAAATATTTTAAAACGGAATGAATATAGATTTATATATATATATATTTAGAAAATAAAAAATTCAACAAGCTAAACATTAATATATATATTGTAAGCAATATAAGAAATGATTTAAGGTGAATGAATGAGAAAAAAAAGTTAAAAATTACATAAAGTAGTGAGTAAACCGAGAAAAAAGTTTAAAATGGGAAACTGCTCGTTTTTATTTTTCAATCATTATAATCATCATCACCACCTAAACATAATTTAGTAATATATTTTTCTATTAATACAAAAAAACACCTACAATTAGTTTTTTTTTTTTTTAATATTAATTTTTTAAACTTAATCCCCACAAGGAACAACGTTCGTTTTTATCTTTCTAGATAATTTAAATTTATAGATTTTAAATTTTTTTAACCTTTCCAAAACAAATTAGGTTTTTTCCCCGAAGTTATTATGAAAATAAGCGTTTAACTTCATTAACAAATCAAACAACAGAAAATAGTTATAAAATACCAGAAATAAATTCAAAAGCAAAAAGGATTCGTTTTAAGTAGATATTAATTGATTTGTAAGCTCATTTTTTTTTAAAATAAGTAAGTGGTTTGTAAACGTACTCATTTTCCCTCTCTCTCTCTCTCTCTCTGCCATTGATAACAAAATAACTGATCATGAATAATAATGATGTTAATGAAGGCAGCCAGCCCCCTAAAATTCAGTGTTTATGTCAAATCATAATTGAGAGTATCAAGCCTAATATTTAAGTGATTACAAAAATTTAAATAAAACAAATAATAAAATATTATTCATAAACTAAACGAATTGTAGTGATATAAGACATATTTTTAAAATGAATTATTATAAAAAAAAAACAAAAACAAACAAAAAAAATCAATAATAAAATACCAGAGGATTTAACAAACACAATTTCCAACAATAGAAAATAAATAAAGAAATCAACCAATTAAACAGCATAAAAACAAACATAATTGAAAATCATAATCACAGACACACACAAAACACAAAAACGACTTAATAAACTAATAAAAATCAGATATAAAAATAAAAAATATATATTAAAACAAATTAACAGAAATTTCGAACAATCTCCTCTATAAACGAATTTTAAAATTTCAACATATGGATAAGTATACGGAAATTTTATTTATTTTTCGTCTCATGATGAATTATATTTTATTATTTTTTTTTTTGTTTTTTAAGAAAATAAATTCATTTTCATCTTTGTTTTCTTATGTTAAACATTATTGTTAAATATTTGACACAATGAAGTAAGTCTACGTATAGACTAGGGGTTAAAGCCACTAACAATATTTATTATTTGGGTTAAAAGTTATAAACTATTATTTATAATCTTTATGTAAGGATTGTATAACACCAATCACTATCCAAGATTTTTTTGCTGTAATTTATAATATGATTCGAGTACACAATCGAATTATCTAATAATGCATAGGAAAGGGGATAAAATACATACTATACTATCAAGATATTTGTTGATTTTATTTAATTTGATTAGAAAATAAAATTTAATTATAAGTTTTTTATATGAAGGGAAACTAAAAAATATCTTGGAGATAATAATTAATACTAATTACAAAATGTTTACATTGATTTGCAATTTGATTCAAGAATAGAAAAACAAGTTTAGCACATGAAGGGAAATACTGTAGGGCATTTAAAAATATGATCTACAAAAGGTTATGCTAATGAAAATGCTCTTAAAGTCGGAATATATGTCCTTGAAGTTAAAAAATAACCTAAAATATTTTTTAGATATAATTTTTGCAATAAAAAATATGTGTGGACTTATTTTAATGAATATATCTATGTCAAGATTAGGTCTTAATATAATCAGTAATTTTAAACAATAAATTAAACTGACATATAAATATTATATTTTTCACTGTGCTAGCTTTAAGGGTTAGATCATTTCCCAAATTATACAAATGACAAGAGGATTAAATTTTATATTGAACGAGTGTAACCCAGTGCGCTTCGCTGTCCCTTATTAGGCGATATCAATTATCTATTTACATTTAAAAAAATTTACGTAGAATGTGGTACTATATGTGTGTTAAATTTCATGAAAATCGGTACAGCCGTTTACGATTTTTAAAAAAGTAACCTATAACCACCTCTGGCACAGGTCTGTGTGTCAAATTTCCTAAAAATCGGTGTAGCCGTTTAAGATTAAAAAAAGTGGGCGTGAATATGGACGTAACAAACAAACGAGATCTTACATAGCATATAAATATCGCCGGCACTGGTACTACCTGCTTGTCGAATTTCGTAAAAATCAGTGCAGCCGTTTAAGATTAAGAAAATGGGAGTGAAATGAGGGCGTTACGTCCAATCGATATCCTACATAGCCTATAACCACCTCCATTACTAGCATTATCTGTGTGTCGAAAATCATGAAAATCAGTTTTGCCGTGATTGAAGCACAAACAAACAAACATAAACCTCACTTTTATAATATATATTAGGATTAGGTTTTACATACTTCTTTCAGTGCAGTTTATTAAATACCGTCTAAAAGTATACTGTATTCTTTAAATTAATTACCAGCAAGTGCACTTTAACGATAAATTATTTCTTATAGAATTTCCATCAGGAAAAATCCGTCACATTCAGCTCTCCGAAAATTGGTCCTCGATATACTCCGACAGATATTGCATCAAAAACTCCTTTATAATATACACTGGCAAAACCACTAAAGCCGCTTGCAAAACTCTAAAACGAGTCACCACTACATAAACAAATATTAAGGAAAATAAATGATGACCCGTCACCAGAGTACGATGAAGAGCAGCTCCAAAGTCGGTCGTGTTTTCACGCCACAAAATTATAGGCAATAAAAAGAATTTCGAAAAGCTAGCCAAAACATTAGCTTTTAAAAGAATAAATCCAAAGGATTTAAGGCCAATATTTAAAATAAAATTTTTACGTAGACTAAAGGAGGCAAATAAAAGGAGCAAAGTGCAAAGTAAGAAATCTAAAAGAGAAATGTTGTTAGAAAAAATGATTTTTTTTTATAAAAGTAAATAGAATAATTACTTACCACATATATTTTGGGCACAGCATAAATAAAATCCATGTTCATTTACCAACATTTGATGAGTCAAATCATTGTTTGTTTGCTCTCGTTTCTCACGCCACAAAGTAAAGGACTCCAGCAATAACAACATTAAAGCTAATTTCCAAAATAGCTTAAGGAATAACAAAGAAAAAAGTCGAACATATATTTTTTACCCCATAATCAAAAGCAGATTGTTCTCACCTTAAAATCCCGATTGAATAAAGCATGTCTATAGGCCTGCTGTGAAAGTAACATGGAATCCACTAAAATAATAACTGGCTCAAATTCTATATATTTATCCGCTACATTATGGCATTTTTCCTATTTAAATATAAAATTTTGTAAAACTTAGATTAAAGCCGGTCATTTATTATTGATTGGACTTACACAATTGACTGTTTTTACTGTATTGCTGTATTTCTTATACAATTCCTTAACCTTTTGGCCACAATTAATGCACACATAATTGGCCATGTCTTTTGTTTTAAACATTTTTGTTAGATTTATATTTATTTTTTTAAAAAAATTCAGTTTAGTCTTTTTTTAATTATATTCTTATTATTTATTCTTTTTTCTAATTCTATATAGCGGCGTCGGAGGTTCTTAAAAAAACTCCGGCGGTTCGACTCAGCCGGCTTACAGCCGAAGAAATTCCATAGCAAAACAAACTGGGAAATAAATAAAAACATATGTTTAAATAAGTGAGTACAATGGCTACTTATTTATAGCCGAGTCACTATATATGGTGAGTGACTTCACTAAATCAAGATTTATGAAAAATTGGAGTGCTGCCAGATACTTTTGAAATAAAATTTTCTATAAAAGAAAATTTTAGTACGTTTCCCATAACAAAGTAATTTTTTAGAAATTTTCTTTAAAATGGGACATTTTTAGAAATTCTAATACAAAAGTTAAATTTATTTCCTATAAAAAGGTAATTTTTAGAAAATTTCTTATAAAAAGTACTTTTTTAAAAATTTCCTATGAAAGGTAACTTTTTTGGAAAGTTTTCTATAAAAAGGGCATTTTTTAGAAAACATGTTACAAATAGATTTTTTTTGGAAAATCTCTTATATAAATTATATTTTTTAGAAAATTTTCTATAAAAAGGTCAGTAAAAAATTTTTTATAAAAAGGATATTTTTCAGAAAAATAGAAAATTTTATACAAAAAGAACTTTTTTTTAGAAAATTTCCTTAAAAAAAAAGATTTTCTAAAAAAATACCTATAAAGAGGACATTTTTAGAAAGTGTCCTATAAAAAGGAAATTTTCTTTTGTTTACATTTTTTGTCAAATAGTTAATTTATAAGTTTATATCATTCTGAATTAATTCCTACAACAATAATAAAATGACTTCCCTTGTGTATAATTTTTAGCACAAAAAAAAATTCACAAATTGTTTTGATTGTTCTTGAGAGCGGAAAGTATTCAAACACACACGTCTGTGTGCATAAAGATCTTTATGTCTGTACATTAGTAACCATAATCGTGTACACATTACGGACGTAACCGTCAGTAATGAAAAGCTTTTATCAAAAGCCGACATTACTGCCACCCAGAAAGACGAAATAAATAAAAAAAAAACAGCAAACGCCTTGGAGATGAATAATCTTTTGTGAATATAGTCATTTTGTCTATCTTTCAGTCAGTCATTTGGTTGAAAATTTTTTCTTACTTTTTTTTTTTTAATTTTTTGTAAGTAAATCGATTCGCAGCGCCGCTCACAACAAAGTGAACAAAATTGTTGGTAAGAGTTTTAAAGTTGTGGAGGAGGGGAAGATTCTGAGGTGTTTGAAGAGAGTTTTTATTCATAATTGTTATAAAGTACGTTTTTTTCTCCGTTTTATTTTTATTTTTTTTGTAAGCAAATGTCGACTTGATTATCGGTACTGGTATAAATTGAGCGCATGCGCGCAATATGCAAGTATATGGTCAAAGGCTGGTTTTTGTTATTGTTGTTGTTTTTATATCTTTCGTTTCATTTAATTTTTTGTTTTTGTTATTATTAACACATCAAACGTTGTTTGCCGCAAAAATTATTTTATACACTTTCTGTTCGGCTTCATCGTTGGCGGCATTACTCAAACGTTCCAAAATCTATCTACACACATTTGTATCGGTCTATATCTTTATACATAGTGGTTCGAGTGTTTATTAATTGTAGCTGGGATTTATTAAATTATTACTTATTTATTTACTCTTAGTATGTGTGTGTGTGTGTTATTTTTTTAATGTTTTGCGGCAATTTAACGCCCTGTATCTACCAACCAACAAACCAAGTTAACAGCTGGCTTTTTTTTAGACAACATTATCATCATAAAACAATGATGATCTAAACTTTTTTTATATATAATATTTTTATTAAACAATTATATTTAATGTATCCGTCCATTGGTCTGCATGCATGCAAAGTATCAATTCAATTTATTTTATTTTCTCCAATAGCACCAGCGGCATTTTTTTCAAAGATATACAATTTTTCGATTGTTACTTTGATCTTGTATTGAAAGTTTTTTTGCCAGAAATTCTTTAGGAAACCTTAAGAAATTTGTTTGTTTGTTTAGAACAATTGACATATTGAAATTCTATCTTGAAGATTTTTAAACATCACTTTTAAATTAAATACATGGGAACTAGATAACATTTTCCCAAAATAAAATCTACTTATAGCACAAAAAATCATCCATCATTTTTTTTTATATCCCCGCTAAAAATAAAACGTCCACTTTATTCCCCATCACTAGATCTTTACTTCCTGCTGTCTGCGTGTGTGTGTGTGTGATTTTTTAATAAACACACAATGCTATCTCACACATATACAGGATATGGAAACCATGCAAAAGAAATAATACAAAGGACTTAATTACACATTTTGCAATTACACTGAATTACAAACAAAAAAATTAAACCAAATAAAAAACCTGAGAACAAAGATATCTACACAAAGAGATTGAATAAACATACAATAACACAAATACATGAACACATACATACATATGTATGTACATAATTATTTGCGTGTGTTATTTATTCTTTCATACAACTTATTACGCATTTTTATGTCCTTTTGTATAAATCCTGCGAACAGGAAAATTGTGAATATCAAAAATACAAAAAGAAGTAAACAGACAAAAAATAAATAGAGAACAAAACAATGTGGAAGATGTTCAATTAAAAATTAACTTAATAAATTAAAAATCATTGAAATGTATAAATGATGAAGACAAGAATACAATAAAAAAAACGCTAAAAACCAAAAAAGTACTATGATATAAAAAAATCGAAATACCAAAGGGAAAAAACCCAAAATAGAAAAATTAAAAAAGGAAATTTTTAGGAATTTTCTTTTAAAAATTTAAAATTTTCTAAATTTTTCTGTATAAAATGAAGTTTTAATAAAATTTCATAGAAAAAATAAATTTTTATGTAAAAAGAAAACTTAGAATTTATCCTAAAACAAGAAAATTATCGAATTTTCCTTAATAAAGATATTTTTAGAAAATTTTCTATAAAAATAAAAAAATCATGTAAAAGGAATTTTTTAGAATTGTTTTTTTTTTAATTGCATTAAATTCAATTAAAAAACAAACTTAGAATAATTAAGAATATATTAAGAAAATTTCCTATAATATAAAATAAAAAAATCATATAAAAAGGATATTTTAAGGAAATTCCCAAAAATAAGGAAATTTTAAGGAAATTTCCTAAAAAAAGGAAATTTTAAGAAAATTTCCTAAAAAAAGGATATTTAAAGAAAATTTCCTAAAAAAAGGATATTTAAAGAAAATTTCCTAAAAAAAGGAAATTTATCAAAAATTTCCTAAAAAAGGAAATTTTGCGAAAATTTACTAAAAAAAAAAGAAAATTTTAAGAAAATTTCCTAAAAAAAGGAAATTTTTTCCAAAATTTTATGTAAAAAGGAAATTTTAAGAAAGTGTCATAGCATCATTTATTTTGAGAAAAAATTTCTAGGAAATTTTAAAAATAATTTTCTAATAGTAAATTTTCACGAAATAATATTTTTCAAATTTCATTTATATACATAAATCAGTTGTTTTCATTTCTTTTGATGACTTTTAAAGTTTAAAGGAACATAACAACAAATTATTGCCAACTCACGTACGCTCCATAAAATGTAAACACTTAAAAGTCATAAAATGCTACTGGATAATATTTTCCTGCAGGGAGGAAGTTTTAAAAGTTTTAGAAAATCAAATAAAGTTGAAAAAACAGAAATAATTAAAAATTTATTTAATAAAATTTTAAATTAATAATTATAATATTGATTATTATGTTTATAAAAATGTATAATTTGAAAAAATTCTCAATCAACCCTCGTGCTTCTAAATGTATGAATATGCTTTTATGTTTTTTTTTTTTCCTTTTTTTTAATGTTTAACACACATATGTTTGCATATTGTGCATTGCCTTTGAGAGCTCTGATGACTTATGGGTAGCTGCGTTAAAAGATGACTCTGATGATGATGAAGGATGATACTGCTGTTGATGGAAATGATGTTGTAAGAGGTACAGAAATATAAAAACAAAAAACATCAGTGACTCTTAACGCTAATTGCCCTTGAAGTACTTTATACAAGTAGTACATACATCATATTGCCTGCAGTTGTATGCATCAGCTGTTGCTAGCTGTGGTCTATGTGTAATTGAAGTTGCAAATATTTTAATTACAACGAATAAATGCCAGCGCTTTTTTAAAATATGTTGAATTTAATTTTTGTTTATTTTATTTTACCCAAAATGTTATAAAAATTAACGAATAACAAAATATGGTATACATCATGTTAAAGATATGGTGGTATACATCATGTTTCAAATGATATATAATATGTCCATATTATAATTTCTATGTAATATATAATTGAATTTAAAATTTGCACAAACAATCTTTGGTTTGTGGCCTGCCGCTGTAACTGTGTTTCATTCCATGGTTATGCATTACATTGTCAAATGAGCGCAGTTTAAAATTAATCTTTTATTTCTTAACATTTACAGTTTGTGGTTTTTCGCTTCAATTGTGTTTCTTGCATGAAGAATAATAAATGTTAATTTTTCGAGTGTCATTAAATAATGTTTATCTTTATTAAAACCAAACCACACACACAAACACCAACATACATACATATATAAATTCTAAGGGAACTAACTAGCCTTCTTAACCGATTTTAATAAATTCAAAATTACTTTCCCAAGTACAACAAACAAAAGAAAATACTTTGAAGTTGAATTGTTATTAAAAATGAAAAAAAAAAACAATTGAAGGAACTAATAGGGGTCGTTGTTTTTAATCAACATCTTATTATATGTAGATGGGATAAATGGTGGCATAAAATGTTACTTTTTTACTGTCGACGAATTTATTTGACATTAAATAATAAATAAAAAAAAAATGTTTTTGTTGTTGTGGGGTATTTTTGGGAATATATTAAACAAAACAGCAAATGACACGGATCACTTTCAAATTACAAACATCCGTACATGGTGAAGCTGATGATGATGCTGATGAGTTACAAGTAAACAGATTTATTTGAATAGCGGATGTTTATTAATGGGTTTGTGTCT
The DNA here is from genome assembly GCA_001735545.1 of Phormia regina. Classification (NCBI taxonomy): domain Eukaryota; kingdom Metazoa; phylum Arthropoda; class Insecta; order Diptera; family Calliphoridae; genus Phormia; species Phormia regina. Next base: position 44,665 of record MINK01187596.1, read on the forward strand.
ATGTGTGCGTTTTTTTTCTGACAAAAAAAGCTTTTATGCCCCAAAGTTACAAGGGCCTCTTCTTTGATCTTTATTAGTATTTTATGGGATGTATACAAAAATTTATTTTACATATTTTCCAAATAATTGTGATAAATGTGAGAACATGTGTAATTTAGATTGAGAGTACAATTTGAACATTCATACACATGTTTATGAGGGTTAGATGAGAGCTATTAAGTTTATGTTAATTAAAAAAAGCTGAAATTAGTTGAAAAAGTTTTTTTTTTTTATATAAAAAAATTATATTAATTATAGAAAATTTCTAATTTAATGAAATTTTAAAAACTTAACGAAACTTTATTTTTTTAAAAGGAAATATTTTGTTCAAAAATGTTGTTGAAATTAAAATTATATTGAAATAAAAATTATTTTCAGCTGAATGTTAAATGTTTCAATATATTAATTTAAAGTTTTGTGAAATACTTAACATGAAATGTACATACATATATACATATGTATGTCATATATGAACAATACTAAATATTTTTTATGATAAATATTATCGATAAAAAGTTCCAAAATTTAAATTCCGAAAAGATGATCTTGCAAAAACAATTGGGGTATTCACAAAGTGTGCTATCATGTCGTATTGTCATAATGTCATAAAATT
>MINK01187596.1:45327-94898 GCA_001735545.1 Phormia regina
ATAACAATATTTTTTATACATTGAAATATTTTAGGACATATGACAATACGACATGATAGCACACTTTGTGAATCCCCCAAATATTTATTGTAAATCTTGTAAAATAGAAAAAACTTCATTTAACAAATGATTGCAATATATGGCTATTTTAATAAGAATATTAGAATACATATATATTTTTATTATTATTATTGAATATATCAAAATTAAATACAATTTGAAATTCAATTATAGCAGAACAAAAATAAATAAATAAATAAATAAATAAATAAATAAATAAATAAATAAATAAATAAATAAAATAAAAAATATATGAAACATGAGTAAACTTTGTATTTAATATTATTTTTGGGAATTTAGTAGATGACATTGAGAAATTTCTGGCAACACTAGAGTCCCACTCTCCCTGTTGTGCCGTTAATACTCTCTCAAATAGATATGAACAGTAAAAGAGTTACCATTTCAACGTTTTTTTTTTACATAATGATATAAAGAATATATGCACTTTAAATCATTAAAATTTGTTAATAATTTATAGATGTTTAAAGTTACATACTTTTCCAATTGTTTTTTATTTTATTATACAATTTTTGTTAATGTTTCGAAATTCAAAAACTCGAGATTTTTACGTATGTCAAATATTTGCAAAAGGAGACTCAATTATTTTATATTTTTCAAAAGATATATCGTCACCGATAAAAAATTTAAAATTTTAAAGTTTGAGTTACTGCTGAAATATTGAAATTATGCATATATTTCAAAAATACGTGTGACGTTCACACTTGTAACTCAAAAAATAACGATTATATAAACGAAAAATTTTTAAAATATAAAAAAATCAACTTTTTATATTAATATTAACATTTTATGGTAAAAGTTATAAGAAATAGTTTTAATTGAAATTTTTACTAACACTTGTATTGGTGTTAGGCCTTTTTGGCGTCAGAAAATTGAAATCTTGAAAAACATAAACATAATAATTTAAAAATTATTTAATAAAAATATTCATCACTTATATTCTTGGCGATATTTAAGGATGTAATAATAGTTAATATTTCTCTCACAAAATTACAAAAATATACAAAAGCACAGAAATTTATGATTCAACTAAATAAGGAAAGTTGACACTTCAAAAAGTAAACAGAAAAATACAATTAAAGTATGATAATTGTTTGTTTACATTTGCAATGTTCCATGATTCTGTATGGAAAAAGTTCATTTTGGGACATTTTGTTTTTAATTAAAAATTATAAAATTCTTGCAAAAATCTGTGGTCTCAACTTGACAATTTTGCTTTTTTTTAGTTTTTCTTGTATTTGTGTATATGTAAAAATGTATATTAAATTTAATTTTCGCTAAATGATAATATTTTCATTGGCAGCACTGTTTACAACGAAAAATTCATTGCCATTGTTGTGAATGAATTCATCGACAACTTGTTTTTAGTTCGAGAGAGAACATCGACACACAAACGTGTGTATTTTTTAAGGACGCCATATTGTTCACGTCGAACCAAATACCTTCGTTTAATAGGTTTTCAGTCTCCCTAAGAAATACATGACGTGTGTGTGTTTCGTGGTTTTTCTGTGAAACAAATGGTTCGATCGAACAAACATCGAATGTTGTATCAAACACCGTTTTGGAGATTTATTCGTAGGATGAACCACTCATAACTCAATTCAGTTTTTAGTTGAACGTTGAGTGGGAATGTCGTGTTGAACGGTTTTGTGATTGAAATTTGTGCGTTTACATACGTTTTTTGTATTATTGTTGTTGTTTTTCCTCCTTTTTTTTATACATTTTGTATATACACAAATCTATGGAAAAACAAAAATTATTTACAAAGTCAACAACAAAATTTTAGAGGAAAACAAAATACATTTCGTATGTATTTTTAAAATAAAATGTTAATGAAAACTAATAGTTTATTTTTATTAAAAACAACAAAATTCATGTGCGTAAAAGGAAATATGTAGTATGTGATTATATATTACTTTGTGACTAATTAAGTGCAAATAATTTCCACAAAAAATTAAACATTATAATGTTACAAACAAAAATTGAACGGCATCGTTTAATAAAGAACAAATAAATAAACCGACAAACCAAAAAATAAAAAGTAATAATAAAATGAAAAACAACCCTCTTTTATCATTAAAGATGAAACTAACAATAACAACTTCTTGGAAAACAACAAAAACACCTTATAGTATACAATCTGGATGCTTCCTTTAATATCGCATTTAAACGAGAAAAATATACATATATTAAAAAGGAAACCGCCTAAAAGAAGAAGAAAAAAGTTGTAATTTTATATATTTTTAATTTGTTCTTTATACGTGATAAATTATTAAACAAAAAAGTAAAAAATTCATGTTAAATTTTACAACTTTAACCTCATCTAAACATCCATACATACCTACATGAACATCCAACTCTGTATATTTATTATACTCATTTTGGTTGTTTTTTTGTCTGTCTCATTATTTGAAGGAAAAGAATCAAACAACAAAACAAAAAAGTTGTAAAAGTTTTGTTTTTTTTTTTGCTTTTGTTATTCTTCTTCTGTCTTTTTACCGAGTGAGTGATGTTTGTTGTTGTTTTTGACCTAAAAAAGTAATAGCAACAACAACAATAAAAAAACGTAAAAGAACAAGAATTAAAAAAAAAACAAAAAAAAAAAAATAAATGATGCCCTGTATAGTACAGAAAAAATAAAGTAAGAAAAATATATAAAAACAAAAAACAAATGGGGTTTTGTTTTGTTTTTTTTTGTGAGTGTGTGTATTAAAATGAGTGAGCCTGAGTTAAATAAAGCACAAACAACTATGGTAAACAAATACTGAATATTTTTACCATTTTGTTGTTAGAATTGTAAAATTTTGGAGGCTTAAACAAAACTTTGGAATACTTTGAAGAAACTTGGAAATAGCTTTAACTTAGTTAAAACGTAGCAGCTTAATCTTGTTAATTTTTTGGCGGCTATTATGGCAGGAAATCTAGTAAAATGGTGGAAACATAAAATTTTGGGTGGTTATAAACAATTCTCTGGTAAGTTATTTTATGATATAGATATGTATATATGTATATAAAATTATGTAGATATACATATATGTATGGATTTTTAATTTTAATGTTATAAATTTTAATGATTGTTGTGACTTTAAAAATGTTTGGAAGAAAAATATATGAATGTTTAATTAAAATTTGTTGTTTTTAAAGCTAAAAAGATGTTAAAGTTTAATTTTTATGGGATTTTTAAAGTTAGAAAAAAATTATTTTTGGATAAACAAAATTAAGGAAAGAAACATAAAAATTAAGAATAATTAGTTATAAAGTTAAATTGTATACAAAGTAATCTAGTGCAGTTTTGCTTAATTCTTAAATTAATAGAGTAACAGTAAATTTATTCAAAATTGTTAATAAAAAATAAATTAATGAATAAACATTTTTATATAAAGTATCTAAAATATTTAGATAATATACCTAACTGTATAGAATAACTTCCATACGTACATAAGTAACATTTTTGCTAATGATTTTAAAAATTCAAATACTTTAGTGAGACACTACATTAACTTGACCGAAGTAATTTGTTTAAAAAATTTATAGAAAAATTTTCTTAAAATAGTATTTTAATCCGTAAAACGAATTACAAGTGCTCTTTTTTAAATTTTGTTGTTCGTTTTCACAAAGAGAATACAACAACAGAAAAATAAAACATGTTTTGAAGATATTCGGCATGGCATTCAAAAGCAGCACAATAATTGATCGTTTGCTTTTGAAAAGCCGACCCGCCAACAATACTACAAGACAAAAGCAACAACAACAAAATACTCCAAGTAAGAAACAAAAATAAAGACGAAATGTAAAGTAAAACAACAACAAAATATAAAACCTGAACAACAACTACACATACTATATAGTAAACACACATGCACACATTAGAGTACTACAGAAAATAATGAAAAACAAAAACAAGAGAAAAAACAAAAACGCGAGTAAGAAAAAACTCGATGTAAACAAATGAAGGCAAGCAACAACCAGGGCTGTCAGATGTGGCGATTTTTCGCCAAACGTGGCGATTTTAAGTTGATTTTTGCCACTGAATTATCCTTTTGGTGATATGGCAAAAATATATTTTATTGTAGAGTTTTAATAAATACATAATCTAATTTTTATTTTTTTTTTAAGTATTATCTTTTTTTGCATAATGTATGAATTTCATTGTTAAATAATATAATAAAATTGTTATCCTAAAATAGTGCAATGTTTATGAAATTTGAAGCACTAAAAATATTATTTAATATTACAAATTTATCTAAAGAAAGAAAAAAAAACAAGTTACGATTTTTGGCGATTTCTGATTAACAATTTGGCGACAGAGGCACAAAAAAGTCGACAACCCTTCATTGAAGGCAAGCAACAACTAGCAAAACTATATTATACAATAACAATATACTAACAAAACATTTATACTTGTAAATAACAGAGATGGTAAATTTAGTGGTATGGTAGTTTTAGTTGTACTTAGTGTAATATGATTGCCTGAGAAAGTATACATTAATTAAATCTTTAATAAATTAGAATTAAAAGTGAATTGAAAGCAAATATATGTATATACATAAATACACTGAATTAAGTTCTATAATTCAAAATATTTCTAGAAAATTTTAAGATTAATATATTTAGATTAAAAAAAATTCCTAAATAAAGAGTTTGTAAAAATGATTCCTTTTGAATTTTAGCTTTAAATATTTCCATCTCTGTTGCCGTAAGTACTTCTAAAGTATTATTTTGTTTTCTTGTTGTTTTTTTTTATTTTTTTGTTTTGAAAAAGTCTTTTGTGGTCGCTGTTTAAAATGAAAATAGTCTCAAAATTACTTGTATACCTCTATAAAAACTAGAATTACTAAGAACAACGAACTTTTATTACCAAAAAAAGTTAACAAAAAAAAACTTCAAAAGAAATTCTAGCAAAATCAAGACTAAAAATAAAAATATAAAAAAAAAACATCAACAGAAAATCAAAAACTTGAAACAGAATTGATGAGATTTGCTGTTTTCAATACTTAACAATGACCATTCCTTTTTTTTTTTTTTTCTTAAACAACTATCTTTTCTTTGTTTTCCTCCTTTCAAATATACATTGATCATTTCATTATAAATCTCTACCTTTCAATCATATACCTTCGCTAAACACTAATTGCTTGTAGAAACAGCAGCAACATCAGCCGCAAATAACAATTGCTGCATCTTTCGAAAAACAACAATAACAAGAATCATTTCTTAACAATCATGAAAACCTTACAAAATAAGCGGCCGAAGACCTGACATCAACAGTCGCAAAAAAAAAGTCGGCCATTAAAAAAATATTTACAAACAAATATCACTGAGTTTAAACTGGCGCAAAAAAATCAAGAAAATTTATAAAGAATAAACGTAGTGCAATTTTGCCGAAACTCACTTTACCAGTTGAGGGTTTTAAAGACAGTGCAGCAGTGTATTTAAGTTTGTTTTGAGTTCTTTTGAAATGTCCGTCCTAAAAGACGAGACTTGCAGTTAGTCTAAAGAGAAGCAGGTAAAATATTCTTTGAAAAAAAAAAAAAAAAAAAAAAAAANANAGAAAAGTTTTNTTTGNTTTGTTTTTAGTAAAAATAAAAAATAGAACTATTAAAATGCTTTATACAATATTAAGTAAAAGTGTTGACAATTTGGAGGTTTTCATTTTGAAAATAATGAAAATGTAAGAAAATTAAATAATTTGAAAAGGCTCAACTACATAAAATACTTTCGCTTCAACTGCGAGTGAAGTACTTCAAAGATGGAAAATATTCATGAAGCGAAAGTATTTTTTCAAACTATTTTCGACTTTATACTACTAATATTGGTTTTTTTTTTTTTGACTTTTCGATTTTTTCCGACTATTTTTACTATTATAGACTTTTCGAATATCTGGCAACAAGAAAGTTGATTTCGCGACAATGTTCAAACTTTTTCCAACATCGACTATTTAAAAGTCGATTTGATAAACCCTAATAAGGCAACTAGACATCCTTGCCACTATGACAAAACAACTGAAATGTGCATATAGGAATAAAATTTGATTTTTTTTTAAAGAAAAGTAGTAATATTTCTAAAAAATTCTGGAACAAATTTATTTTGTTTTTATTTGTACAACACTGTTATTGTCAGTTATACTGTAGAAGAACGCAGACATTTTATATATCCGTATATATCTCTTTATGCCACTATTTATGTAACATTACTACAACAAAAACCATAATATTACTTTTGAAAATTCACAACAACAAACAGCAGGCAGGAGCGGCTCAAATAAACAACATAAAATAAATATTAAGAAAAAAATAGAAGAATCTTTAGGAAATACAAAAAAAAAAAGAACGTAAAGATTGACACTAACTACCAAACAAAGCATTACTATACACGTCTACTAAAAGTAAAATAATACTCTAAGAACTGAAACTCTAAGCATGAAGACAAGTTTTATATATTCGTTCTTCATGCTACATTGAAGTCGCTTCTTTTTTTCTTTCTTTTTGCTGGAGAATATAAATTCAAAATAATATAAAACAGTTTTCCCTTTAATTTTTTTTACAAGTTTCATGATCTTTAGCTTAAGATGTTTAAAGAGAACTGGATTGATGTTTAAAGGGAATTTGTAAATAAAAAGGGAATGCTGTAATGCATCTGGGGCCAGCAGCATTTTTATTTGTAAAATTAAGGCTGGGTTATTGTTTAGTTTGGTTGGTTGTGTGTGTAAAACCGTCCTGAGGTCTGGCGGATCTTTTGTTTAGTTTTTTCTCGTGTATTCTTCAGATATTTTGTGATTATAGTCTTACCGTCTTTGTGGTATTTTTTTTTTCTTTCAGTCGGCATCGGCTCTTACACACAGAACTAAAGGAAGCTCTTAAAGTGTGCGATGTTTGAGTTGTTGTTTTTTTTCTTTCTTTTTCTTTTTTCCGTCGTGTTTTGTTATCTTCGGCGGTCTTTTATTTTGAATGTTGAGTTTCCAGCTTGCCAAGGCGATCTGTTTTAAGTCTCTGTTGGATTTCTTGGCTTAAAGTTTTTAATGCGTAAAGTTTATCGTTTAAAACCCTTTTTTGTTTTTGTTTTTGTGTTGTGATGATCTTTTCTTAAAAGCTGTAAGTTTTTAAAAAAAGTTTCAGGTTTCATGTGTTTTTTTTATTATTTCGAGTCTTTCTATATACTTTGTTGCGGACAAGATTTGTAGCTTGTGCGTTTTTTGAATTTCTTTTCATATAAAGATATCTTTTTTTTTCTTTTTTTGTAGTAAGAGAAAATAACCACAAGTTGGAATCCTTTTAAATGTTAAATTTTTGGTTTGAGTTTTTAAAAGAAATAAATTTTGTGAGCAACAAAAAATTATACAAGAAAAAACTGTTACTCTGTAGCTTCTTGTCTTTGGCTTCCTGCTAAACAAAATACAAAAAACCGATAATATTGAAACAATTTTTTAAAGCCAACAAACAGTGGCAGACAAATTGAAAGAGGCAAACATAAATAAAAAATAACTTACAAAAATTGAATATTATTTTTTTTATGTTGTCAATTTAAATAGTTTTTGTATTTTTGAAAATTTTCTCCTATATATATATATATAAATTTTTTAATTTGATTTTAAAAGAAATTTGAACATTTTATTTATTTGTTTTTTTTTTTTTTTTTAAAAAAAAAAAAAAAAAAAAAAAAAAAAAAAAAAACTAAAAAGTGAACAAGATTGTTTAAAAATGTTCCATTTGGCAACTCTACTATGAAGAGTAATACAGCTGTCACAGAGATTTTTACTTACCCTGCAATTAGACTAGCTGTATTAACAGATGAAAACTCATCTATCATTTGAGTTTGAAGAAAAAAATCATTAAACATCATTTAAAATACATTTTAAATATAAAGTAAAAATTAAATATAATAAATGTTTTTATGTAAATAAATTTTTCTTCATTAAATTTATTATTTTGTGGCATTTATTCCAAATAAAACTGAATTTTATATAAAAAAATTAAGATACAAATAAAAATATAATTTTAATATCTTTAATTTTCATTAAATAGTCCAAAACTTTCAAAAAATTTAAAAATGCTCCAAATTTCGAGAAATATTTCATCTGGCATCAGTATTTAAAACAAACATTGAGCTGACCTTGCAACATTGTAAACAAGTTTTTTTTTTTTAACTTTGATTTTAAAGCAAAACATATTTAAAATATAAAATTAATTTAAAAAAAAATTATTCCATTTATCTCCGAAAAAAGTTTGGAATTAATGTTCATAATTTTTAATTAAAGTTTAAGCTTTTTGACATGTCAAAAATGTTGACAACCTTAACTTTTGCTAAAGCATTTGCTGTATGACAGCTGAGAAAATTGAATAAATTTATTTAAAAAATCACCCTTAAGCTTATTTAAGGGGTGTTCTTTTCCCCCCCACCAACAACAATGCCATAAAACACTTACTCACGCTTTTTACATTTAAACCACTATTTATGCTCTACAGTTAATGTTGTGATGAAAAATGTAAGCTTAATTGAAATTGATGATGGTCAGAGTTTTGTGTTTTTTTTTCTATTTCTTTTTCTGCTTTTGTTTTTGGAATGAATAGGCCGCTCATACAATTTGTAATGTTTTTTTTGTCGGCATTTTATCACGCACATAAAAAATATAGTAACCCCAATATATACAAAACTCATAGGAAGCTCTAGACTCCAAAAGATAAAAAAACTGAAATGCAGATGAACAAATTATTTTTAATATATAAAAAAAAAAAATGTTTTATATTTTTCTAATACATAATATGTATTATTCATTATAGAAGCTGGAGCCTCTTTATATGTATGTATATCATGAAACTTGTTTTCATAATTGTATCCATCCAGCAGATCTCTTGACAATGATTGATGACTTTTAAACGTTAATTTTTTTTATTTTTTCTTAAATTTTTCGTTTCTTTTATCTATATATTTTTTTTCCTTTTTTTTTGGAATCTATCATCCATTATATTTGTTACAAATTCTGTGATTTTTATTTTTAAATAACTCTAGATTAATCATAGTTTAAACTTATGTCTGTTAAATTATCTTTTGTTATTTTAAAATACATACGTAATATATATAAAAATTTTTTGTTAAAGTATTTCTTTTGAAATATTTGAGTGATGAGTTCCAACTCCAGCTAAACTCTTCATAAATTATATGAAAATTAAAAAAAAAAAAAAACAGACCACACACATTCTTTGTTAGTAGTCAAAAACAAAAAATAAAGTATTGTTAGTTGTTCCTGGAATATAAACCCTCCTAATGAGTCAACCACAAAATGAGCAGCAGAGTAAAAAAGTAATAAAAAAAACTGATACTTTTTGTTATGAACAAAACACAGGCAAAATGTGACTAATTATCCCAAATATAAAAGAACCCTTACATTAATGGGACCTGAAGGATACAAACAAAATATCACTCATAAAAAATACATGAAAGATTAAGCAAAATTCCTTTGATAATTATCATAGTTTCTAAAGAAATTTTTGAAAAAAAACTACATTCGTTATCAGATTTTAAACAGCTGTTATTAATCGCTTTATCCTAAACCTAAATCAATTCTTTAATAAAATGGAGTTTTATTTTTTTTATTCAAAATACAAAATTAATCAGTTTGTTGATTTAAAAATTCTAATCATTAATGTATTTCAAATGCCCTGTTTTAGTTTTCTTTTATTTTTTATAAAAAAAACTCAAACGTGATTACAGCAAACACGCTCTATAAAACAGTGCAGTGTTTAAATAATCAATTTTTAAACCTTGCAATTAACATGTGACCTTTACAATTAACCAGCAATTTTTCTATTTTATATTAACAAATCTAAGAAAATTTAAAATTATAAATAATATTAGATTTATACTGTAGGTATATTTTTTTTATTGAAAAATTCTGCCATACAGACAGATTAAGGCTGCCATATAGATATTTAAAAACATAGCTGATGCCTTATAAAGGTTGCCATATTAATAATTTTTGTGTTTGTAAACAAAAGTGTTAGAAGAGGAAATATAAGAAAAAAAATGAATCATAGAAATTAACAGTAACATATTTCTCTACATTTACCAAAATATAAAATAAAATTTTACATAAAAAATGGGAAAATCAAATTGTTCTATTCTCTTAAAAGGCTACCAACTTATTTAAGAAAAAAAAAATTGTTTTTGAAAAAATAATTCGTATTATATTTTCAAAAAATAAAAATTCCATAATTTACTTAACATTTGTAAAAATTACAAAATCTATTACAAAGATTATTGTGAATAAATCAAAAATTGTTTTGTTCGATATTAAAAAATGTCCCTTTTTTAATTTCAAAGTCAGCAGCCGAAATTTTAAAACTTGTATTCAAATTCAACAAAAAACATATTTTTCTATCTTATTCGATAACTGAATTTACTAAATTATTTTGCTCCTCCGACGCTGATTAAAAAGTGTTCCGCCGCTGAAAATTTTGTTTCGGCTTGTTTGTCTGATACAAAGAGTTAGGTTTTTTTTTGACAAATTGGACTTTCAGTTGTTTTATACGGTTACAGTAAGCTCAGAGTTGTATTTTGTAAACAAAAAGAGGGAAAAAGAAAAAAAAAATTAATTATGTTTTAGTGATATTTATACAATAATACATAATAACAAATGTTATAAATGGTAATTTTGTAAAGAAATAAAATAAAAAAATCTTTTGCTGTTTTTATCATTTAATAATATAATTTTTGTTATTTGTACATTTACTTTTGTATAACACTGTCTTTTTTGTTGTTGTATATATAATTTACACTTCATATTTAACGTAAAAAACATGATTTTTAAAAATGTAGGACATTAGCAAAAAAATGCAACAAAAAATTATTCGCATAAATGAATGGGGCATTCAACAACTCTTATGTTTATGCTACAAAATAAAAATGAATTAAAAACAAACAAAAAAATATATTGAGCAACGACTCCACTGACTGACTGACAGACTGGTTTATACCAACTAACTGGATGCTGACAGACTATGCTGTTGTTATTATTTTTACAACAACAGTAAGAGATATTAAAAAAAAATAACTACATACTGGCTGTTGTAATGATTGCGTTTTTTAGACAAAAAGAAAAAAGATGGAAAAATATTCAGAAGGTATAAAAGATGTTGTATAGCATATGCATACTGGTATTATGTTTTTAAATGATAACAATTGTAGGGTTTTCTTGTTTTTTTTTTATTTTTTTTGTGTAAAATTTTCTGTTGAAGTTGATGATTATTTTTAGGAATTAAATATTATAAACAACAACAACAACACATACCCTTGATTTTTTACTTGAAATACACACTTAAGCCGGGTTATGAAAGAGAGCATAATAAAGATTCAAATCTTAATTAGAGTGTTGCCATAAATAAATAGGGATTTCTTTGAAACTGATTATAATTTTGTTTTGTGTATGAGTGTATGTATGTTTTTGGTTGTCGCTTGAAATTGTTGTTTTTATAAGATAGTTATTCATATTTACCGAACAAAAAAAGAAAAAAAAAGGGTTTTATTTTTCTATAGAAAAATGTTTTTGTTTGAAAAAAAAAAATATGTTTTCTTTTAATTTTTATTTTTGTTGTTGTTTCAACAAAAACAAATATGTATAAGGTTTCATTTTCACAGAACACACTAAACTAAACATAACATTCTTTTTCTGTCATTTATTATGAGATGATTAAATTAAATATCTGTGTCTAGTTTGGGAATTCTTAATAAATACTAAACAACAAAAAAGAACTTAGAAAATTTTGTTTAAAAATTGTTTTAATTTTTTTGTGTGTACTCATACATCGATCAATCAAACTGTCAATCACAAATGAAGTTATGTGCATGAAAGATTGATAGAATGACAAGAAAAAAGTTTTAGATGAAAAAATTAATAATAAAAAAAGAAGAGCGTAGAATGTATTATTATATTTGACAAGCTGTCGTAAAATGACATTTGAAACATATAAATCATAAATGTCAAAAAACAAGAAAAAAAACGGAGTGTTTAGGTATAGAAGCCTAGGGCTAAAGGGTTAAATTTTTAATCAAAGATTCTTATTTAAAGTAAATAAAGTTACTTATTTACTTTTGTTTAAAAAATTATTAAAAATAAGTTACGGATTTAGAAATTTTTCCTTCCTAACATAAGAAATAACGTCAACAGAATAGCGCAGAAATAGTAGAAGCCATACTAATTAACCGAAAAAATTAATCTTTTTACTTAAAAATTAAAATTCATTTCAATGAAAATTTTAATAAAACACAGACTAATCCCCACTTTTTATAAGGCGAACGAAAAAATAGACTTGTCAAAATGTAGGGAAAACAACAAATAAATTTGAAATTTATTTGTTGTTTTCCATAAGTTTAATCTGAAAGGAACTAAAATAAATACTTTAAGGCAGCTCAATATTGTTTTAATAATATTTCTTAATTTGTTTTATATATTTTATATAAATTTTAGGTTCTTTTTTGAAACAAGTGGCAACTTAATATAAATTGCATATGGCGTTTCAGTAAAAAAGTGTCATTAATGCAATACTGCCAGAGTGTTTAATTTAGTAAAGTATTAAATTATTAAGTATTTTTTAATTAATTTGTTCAATGACCACTTTATGTTTTAAATTATTTAAAATATATTTACAATAATTTTTAATTAGCAAGAGTTTTTTTAAATTGTTTCCAAACATTTCTTTACTTGCACTACTGTTTCAACTTAAAACAAGTAGTTCTTACATTAAAATATTCGCACCATACATTCTATATATATTCCTCATAATAAACCCGCTTCACCCTACCTACCCCATTACTCCTTCTCTTATGTGCTGAGTGTAAAAAGTACCGTTGTAGTAAAAACAAGTGTGTACTCAAGTGTATACACACAAAGGCGACAGTAAAGTGTTAAAGTATGCGGAAATATACATATAAAATATTGGCTGTTTTTTACTTTTCACTAAAAACTAAAGAGCTCTAAAATGGCTAAACATTTTATACGAAATTGTTTGTTTCATTTGTGAAGATTTTAAAAGGTTAAATATGAATGACTGTCAAGCTGATGGCTGCCTTAATATATGTAAATCCCTTTTAAAAGTGGTTTAGAGTAGAAGGGGAACAATTTTCAAAATAGTGTAATAAAATCAAATTACTTACAAAGATAAAAATCAATGTCATATGAATTGTAAGATTTAACGGGGGGAGAAATTGCTAAACACTGGAAATATAAACCTAAAATTATTTTTAAAGGAAATATGAAGGAGTTAAATTTAAACGTTAGTAGTTGCTTTTATTAAAAAGGGAAATTTGTTGTTAAGAAATAAAAACACTAAAATAATGTAGCAATTTTAAGGTGGCAGCCTCAAGAAAAGCAATAAGAATGAGTTGCCACACTAATAGTGTTAACAATTTTGCAAATCAGAAAAAAAAAAAAAAAAAACGCTGAAATGATTTTTAAGGAAATTAAATGTTTTCAGTTTCTTTAAATTACATTTTAAGTTTTTTTAGTTCCTTAAATGATTACTTCTTATTTTATAAAATTCACCCATGAAAATTAATTATTATTGATTAAAAAATTCGAAACAATAAAAAAACAAATTTATAACAAATTGTAAAAGTGTCAATGGCCAATCATTTTTTCTGTATATTGTTTATACCCCAACAAGTGCTCAATACTTGTTTATCTTATAACAGAAAAAAAATTGTATGAGGCGTGGGAATAAAATTGGAAAAAAAAAAAATAAATAAATAAATAAATAAAAAATAAAAACAGTCATATCAAGTTTTTTTTACTCCATACTAGCTTTTATCAATTAAAAACCACTTAAATGGTGGATAGTGCACTTTTTGAAAAAATAGCGACACTTTAATACAATAAATGAAAGCCGACAACAACAGTAAGGCAGACAAGCAAGCCGACTGTTAGATGGAAAGGCAGACGTACGTAATGACAGACAGTCAGCCAAACAAACAATTGTGAGGACAGACATGTATGTATGATGTATGTATGTTTATGACAGTGAATAAGCACTTTATTTTTATGGAAATGCAATTGCTCTTAGATCTATTTAAAAACAAGTATGAATACTTGAGAGAGGGGTGGAACAGGGAACAGGGGTTTACAAAAGTGTAAAATGCAACTTCCTACATTGCTTGTATGTTGTTGACAGATGATAAAGTGCTGAGAGGAGGATTTTAAAAATACATTTTTCGTAAATATATTTTGTAATTTTTTAGATTTAATAAATTTGTAATTTTTTTTATTGAATAAACAAAAGTTAGTTATTTAATTTTTTAACAATAAGAATAAGAATTTTTCGATAATTTTTCATTTTTAAATTTTTATGCAAATCTTATGTTAAAGGGTGTTTTTAACATTTATTGTAGTTCCTGCGAGAACAATATCCTTTTGGTTGTCCATCCGTTTATTCAATTAAAATTTTTAAGAAATACTTTCTTCAAAATATCATGTGGACCTTTTTTCTCCCCAAACCATGTTTCCCATCAATGTCGGAATTCTCCTGATAGTATTTCATAACATTCGAAACTGTTTGATAGCAGACATATAATTTTTTGACCAATTATTTGTAGGACCAATTACGATTTTTTTAATTGGATTTTTTGAAATGGTTGTCATTAAAATAATAACAGACATATTTTTCAAAGATAACTAGTTTAAAAAAAAAAATTAAATATAGCTTTGGAAAAATGTTATGAGACAAAACATGTGTTAAGATTTTTTAATCGCACTCCTTAGTATCGGGTTAGCAACGTCCGTCCCTCCGTCTGTCTGTCTCAACTTTTAAACCTTTCCTCGTTTTTATTATTATTGTCTTTAACCATATTTAAAACAAATTTGTTTTAACACTATTTCCGTTTTGTAAATTTGAATATTTAAATTTAAACAAAAAAATCTTTTTTGTTTGACCATGTGTGTCTATTTGTGTGCTTTTACAATTTTTGTTTTCCATTGTATTTTAAAACAGAAAAAATTCTTTACAATTCGTCACAGACTTTTCAGTTTCAGCATTTGAACATTTTAAATAGAATGGAACTCACAAAAAAGCATTTAGACCGCTTAAAAGGTGTCATTCATTCATGATCTACACATGTACACACATTAATTCATTCATTCATTCATTTGAAATATTCATACAATACTATCAACAATATTTAAACAATGAACTATTAGTGAGAAAATTCATTTTGTAAAATAACAACAACAACAAAAACATTTGACAAAACTACTTACTTTGTTGTGTTTTTTTTGTCTGTCAGACGATGATGATGACGTTTACTTTACAATAAAAACCCAACAATCGCCAATACCAATAGTAGAAACAATAATACATATAATGCTTTTTTGGGTGGGGCACTCTAAAAACCAACAAAAACAACAACTAAAAATACCTACAACATTGTTTTTATTAAAATGAACATACAAATTTACATATGTACATATATTACATATTTACATTCATAGCTTTTACTATGTATATATAAATTAATATTAAATGAAATGTTAGTTTTAGTTTGTAAATATGTTTGCATATGAGCAGCTGAGAGTTTATACATATGAAAATTATTAAAAAAAGAAAATGTTTTAGTTTATTGATGGTTGTTATGTTTTTTCCTTTTTTTTTGGTTTTAAGAGTCTCTTGTTTTCATCTACTATGTCTGTATTAGACATCTCTATAGGGATTTCAAATAAAATTGCTTCCTGTTGTCGTTATTTAACATTATAACTACATACATACAACAAAAATTATATTTTTATAAAACAAAAATATCCTCTAACATAGAATACAATACAAACAATCATACATACATGAGTTTTTATAACATAGCAAAACGGGTCTCTTGTTTTTGTAAAAAAAAACAACAAATATTGGATAAAGAAGAATGCATTTACATTAAGTTAACAAAGAAATTTTGTTAATATTTATTTTATTTAATACATAAAAATATTTTTTAATAATAATATTATTTAAATGTAAAATTTTACTTAAGTTGTTTTCTTATTTTGTATTTATTAAACAGATGTTAAAGGGAATTAAACAAAATGATGTTATGTACTCTTTTTTGTTTATCTTTCTCTCTCATCTCTTAATGATGATATTGTCACTTTATTAACATAGAATTAAGGAGAAAGGTAAACAATGAAAAATTTACAAAAATGTATACCAACTTAAAGAATATTTTTTATTTTATTCTAATATTTCAAAAAAAAAAAAAAAAGACTAAAATAAAATATAAATATTTTATAAAATAGAAACAAAAATATTAAGTTTTTTTCATAATAAATTTGTTATTTTGTCTTTTGTCCTAATTTTGCTTATTTAGCATTGATTTGTTTTTTCTTTAACCAGATTTAACTAAAATTGCTTCAATTAACTTTTATGTTACAAAATAATCTTCCACTTTTATTATTTTATTTCTTTTACAAGCTAGTAATGTTTTTGCTATAATTAAACCCCAGTTGCCATAGACATTGTCATTGACATAAAAAAGTTAACACACACATACATAAATTTTCTATGGCTGTTATGCGTCTTTCTTCCCCAAGATTTTAAGTCATAAGAATATCAAACAAAAACAAAAAAGAAAAATCTTAAAAATTTCTTTTAAAATTTTAAAAAAAAAAAAAAAAAAAAAATCTGTTTTAGGAAATAGTCTTCCTTTAGCTGGTAATAATAGTAATTGTAACAACTCCTTAAGTTAACATAAAATGAAAGTAGGTCAATTAAACATTCCTTAAATTTTCCACATTTTCGTAGCTAAAGCTAAAGTTATTCAAGTGAAAATTTCCTGGAAAGAAACAAAAAATATCAATGATACCAATTCTAACAAATACTACTCTCAATAAAACAATTCTTATACTTTTGCATGTTGTAGGTAAAAAAAAAATAAATATTAAAATAACCAACCTGTATTCTCAACAAAATCCCTTTGGTAAGAGATTTTCTGCTAAAATGAGTATTAGAAGAAATAAAAACAAATGATTTTATTCTGTATAAAATAAAATAAAAAAGAAAAACAACATCCTGGCAACAGCTGTTAAATGTTTGTATGTATGTAAGTGTGTTACCTATGGCAAACAGCAATAATAAAAACAGGAGCAGGAACATAAAACCAACAACATCAGCTACAAAAAACAAAAAAAAAAATATTTAAGCCATAACAATACATTGAAAATTTTAGTAGTTGTTTTTGTTGTTGTTGTCGTTATGGCAAAAGGTATATTCATTCCACCATTTGTTTTCTTTTTGATCTTTTGTGTGATTATAAAGGTTTATCCAGCAAATAACAACAACAACAAAAAGGTGGAAAAAAACACCTGAAACTTGTTAAACGCTGTTAAAAGAAAAAGTTAAAGATTAATGAAAGCAATAGTAATATAAACAGAGATGTTAAAAATTGGTGGTGTTTTTGTATAAAGAAGTAGAATGTTCAAGGAGAACAATCAAAATAAAATACAGCGATGCCAGATGTTATTTTTTATTTTTTTAATTTTAGCTAGACGTTTCGAAGAACTTAGAATGTAAATATATTTCTAATAATTTTATTGTATTTTTTTATTTAAAATTCTTTCAAGAGTTTTTTTATATTATTAAATTTTTTAAAACATCAGTTGTTTTTATGATTTTTTTTTTTTGAATTTTTAACCAAATTTTTATATTTTGTTGAAATTATTATTTTATTTTATTTTATTATTTAGGGAAATTTTTAGTTATGTAAAAATGAACAAATTCCGTTATTTTGCTTCTGTTATTGTAAAAATTTTAAGGAGCTTTCCTGTATTTTTTCCCCATATTATTTGTTTTCGTTTCTTTTCCAATTATTATGAGAATTTTTGTAAGTTAGCGATTTTTTATTAGTTATTTTGTTATTTTTTATTAATTTTATTCTAATGATTTTATTTTGTATTTTCCTTTTTTGCGAATTATTTCAATTTTGCGTTCTTAAATGCTTTTAGATTTTAATTTAAATTTACAATTGTTTTTAATTTAAAAAATATACCAATTTTAGTAAAATATTTATTTAGATAATATTTTTTAATATTTTTTTTTCAATAAAATTTTTCATTTCGCGTTTTTTTCTTATAATTTATTTTTTAATTGTCAAAATAAAAAACAATAAAAAAGAAATTAAAAAGAATTCAGCGTATTTTTAGTATTTAGCATTTTTTTAATTTTACAATTTTCCTTATTTGAAGGAAATTCAAATTCTTTTGTATTTTAACATAAAATATAAAATAATACATAAACATAATTAAAAAATAGACGAAAAGTTAAAAAATTATTATTATTATTAAATTATTAATTATTTTTTTGTTATATCAGATTCTTTCTAATAAAAAATATTTAAGTAAATTAAAAAAAATAAAAAAATTTCACGAAAAGTAATAAATTTAATAAATTAAAATTTTTCCATTTTCCAAATCAAAAATATATATCTTTGTGGATAAAGTTTAAATTCTAAAAAATCTTTAAATAGAGATTAAATGATATTAAATATTTTCGATGTTAACTTCTATTACAATCCGTTTATTTTTACTTCTAATTTCAATTTATTTTTTCTTGAGAATATAAGTAAAATGCAACACTTTTTTAATCCTCTTCTTTAACTTTAATGCTGATTCAAAGCGTTGCCAACTTAATCCTTATAATAAAAATGAACTAAAAAGAGGTTGCCATATTTGTTATCAAGTAAAAATTAATAAAACAGACCTTTTAAGAAATTCGAATTTGCAGTTAATGATTTACAGCAGTATTCACAAAAAAATAATGTATGTTTGATAAAGGTTTACTAACTTTTGTAAATTTCAAAAGGAAAGAAATAGAATTCATTTGTTTTTGAATACGGCTGTTATAATTTAAACTGATATAATAAAAGGAAAGAGATTTTATTAATTTGAAATTATTTATAGTTTTATATTAAGTATGTAAGATTCCTTTTTTCAAGTCATAGGTGTATCCTTCTTTTTTCGCTAGGCCTATTTTAACTACCATTGACAACTGTTCTGTTTGTATTTGGAATATGTGAGTTGTGTAAATACATACATACGTGTGCGTGCGTATCTAAATGTATTTGTAGTAACCATGGTAATGGCATTTCAACGTTAAATAAAGAAACTCATCTTTTGTTTTTTTTCATGTAGTTTTTTTTTTCATCTTTTATTTCATTTTGGAAATTCAATAGTATTTTTTTTTGTATTTTTCATACAATACCCTACAACTCCTATTTTTTCCCTCTCCTTTTTTTCGCCGAACAACTCAATTTATTATCAAGTATTGTTGAAACTGTGGATGGAGGAAGATACACAGTTAGACAAAAGAGACAAACAAACAAACAGACAGACAGCCTAACAGTATTTTGTACATATGGTTGTAGAAAAACGTGCTTGGCATACTTCATGGCGGATTAATTTCATTATTTTTGTAGCTTTGTTTTTTTTTTCTTCTTTTATTTCTAATTCTATGGTATTTTTTTTTTGCCAATCTCTTGTGGCAGCCTTAACAGTAAAAATCTTCAATAAACATTTAACTTTTGGATTTAACAAACAATTTCTATCAACATTAACATCATAATCATCTACAACGCTGTCTTAATCATGTCGTTTTATGAAAATTTAACCTTTATTCATGGACCTTCCCCATCCTCACCACTTTGTTTTTGTTTTTTTTTTGTCGACAAGAGAAATACAAATAAACTTTTATATTTCCAACAAATGTCATTATGATAAAATTTCATTATTTTACGCAGATGCGTAAAAAGAATAATAATTTCTAATTTTCTTTCTTTTTAGAAGAAGAAAATATAATAATGTTTTTCCTTTTATTTTTATTTTATATATTTTGGTTGGTTTCTCAACATTAAATTACCTTAATGTAACATATACGATTTGCAAATGTTTATAGAGGTGAATATTAAGTAATAAATTTTAATGTTGTTAACTTAATGTGTATCGTAGGCTAGAAAATTTAAATTGATTTTCTTTATTTTTGATTAAAACATAAAAATACAAAATTTTCTTAGCTAATATTACCATATTCATATTAAAGATCTGTTAACTTTATGTTATCGTACCCAAATGTATTAACATAAAGTTGCCATATTTATTATAGAAATATAAAAACGAATAATATGTACGTGCAGTTAACATTGTCATTAAATGTCATCATAAATTTTAGTTACACTTTGTTTTTTTTTTATAAGTATTTGCTTAAGGAAAAAGGATTTTTTCATTTACTTAAGGTTTTTATGTATTTAATTATAACATTTTGTATTTATTCCTTGTTTTTTTTCTATTTTCTCTGTTTACTTAGTAAATTATGTCCATTTAATTTTTTTTCTGTCAGTCCTCTACTCCCTTGTCTATTTAGGTGAAAATGTTAATGTCTTGTAACATTTTATCCTCTCACTATTTATTTTCTTTCTGTTCATTATTTAATCATGGCACGTCTTTAAAAATTGCCTTTGTGGAGTGCTGCTGTTTGCTTGTTGCCTGCCTGCCTGCTGCCCTCATATATCTCTCCCTTGACGTATTACTGTCAGTAATTCAAATGTTTGAGAATAACTGATGAATGACATATTTTTTGTTTTCTTTTTATTATAACAAACGAAAAATGAAAAAAAGAAAATGTAAAAGAAGTTTTTTTTTTTTTTTTAACATACGGCTTTTGAAATTACTTTATGCTTGTACTTAGTATTTTTATTATTCGTATGTCGTTGGTAATTTACATATAAAAGGGAATTAAGAAATAAGGAAATTTTTTATAAGGGTTTAAAACGACTTAAGGATAATACTATATGACAATATTTTCTTAATGATATTTAAATTGCTAATAAGTTTTTTATCAATTTCTGTTGGCTGTCAAAGTGACAGTCGCTAATAGTTTTGTTAAAAATGTACGAATTTAAAGTTATTTTATTAAAATTTCTTTTACAATTTTAAAACAAATGTTTATGGTAACTGTGAGAATGGCAGCTGTTTTAAATAAATTCAAATTTTTGCTTGAAAAATCTAAGTTTTTTAAAATATTATTAAATTTGTAATGCCTTTCAAAATGACAGTTGCTAGCAGTTTTGTTAAAAAAATAATTTTCATTTTAAAATTGTATTTCTTTTGATGATCAATGTCAAAGTGATAGATTCTACAAAATAAGTTTAATGAAAATTTCTATTAAAAATTAAAATCTACTTTTATTCTTTTTTTGATGGAAATACTTATTACTTATAATAAAGATAAAAATTTCTGCTAAAGTTACTACAGTCCGTAGTTTCTTTAAAATTTTCAATTTTTTAAAATATTGTATAAATTTGAAGTTCCAAATTTTTAAGAAAGATATTTTTTTCGAAAAAAAAATTTACTTTTTTATTTATTTTTCCCTTAACAATTCTGTTAAGCTTCCAAACTTTATTTTCGTACTATTAATTTTTATATAAAAAATATTTTATTATTTTTTTTATAATAACTCATTACTTTAAGTAAAATGCATCTCTGTTTTAAGTCTCACACTTGCTCTTGTCAAACTGTTAATTGTACGGGTGTGTGAGTGTACTTTTGCCATTTCCTTCCTTTATAGCGTTACCAACTTAACCTCATAATGAATAATATCCAATTATTATTGTTGCCATATTTTACTCTTAAGGGGATACAAACAAAAAAAAGAAAACCCTTTTCCTAGATGCTGCTCTTAAAGATTTGTTTACTTAAAGTACTCGTTCCAGTTGTTATGCCAGAGTGCTATATTCAACACAATATGAGAAGGGGATTGAGTACTTCATGAATGTATTTATTTACTTACTATGATGAAATAAAAGAATAGAAAAGCATATAAACTGAGAAAAAAAACTAGGTCAAGTTTTGCATTAATGAAAAAAACGACTAAAAGAAAAAGCTGCACACGTTTGGAATGGAAAAAGAATAGAGTAGATAGTAAGACGAATGTAAAGGAGGAGCAGCAGCAAGCACATAAGCATTTAATAAAGAAGAAACAGAAATGCCACTCACATTTAATGTCTATTGTTTTCTTCGTCCCCTTTTTGCAAATAGATGACATAAAACATAGAATATTTTCCCCATAAAAAGGGCAAAAATATGATGAGGGATAGATAGAAGATAATAAAACATTTTTGTGTTATTATCCTTTTTTCTATAGTAGCATGAAATGATGATGATGATTTTTTCATATGAAGCATAACAAAAGTATTTATTTTGCTGTTTGACGGTTTACTTTATATTGTATTTTTATACAATTTTTTATATGCTACTGTTGTTTATTTAACCAACTCTTCTTGATGCTGCATATGTACTACTGCATAGTCTATCTAAAAGTTATTTACTGTAGATTATTGAAAATCCATTCAAATAATAGAAGTTTTACCGAATGTTTATTTAAAAGGGGGAACTATTTTTATATGTGTTCCTATATAGTAAAGAATGGAGTTGAACGATTTTGTTTCAAAAAAAAAAAAAAGTTTTAAATTAAATAAAAACTAAACTAGAGCATTGTACTTGAATGATATATTTTTACTTAAGGAAGAATATATTGAAAAGGTTTAAACAAATATACCAAGTAGGGTAGTTAATATTAAAATTTTATATTTTTAAAGCATAAAGTTTTTAAATTATGTTGAAAAATCCAAATTTTCTACTGGTCCAAAAAAATTCTAAGCAAAAAATTCAGTGGATGAAGGGTATATAAAATTCTTCACAGCAGTATATGATACATATTTGTTGTTATTTTAGTAGTTTCCATATAAAATTCCCTCTTATATCTTTCTAAGATATTAATCTAAAAATCTATACAAAAGGTGTGTCAATCATTTTAGAAAGTGGGAGTATGTTACAACTATTATGACCACTTTATCAAAAAATTAAATGTATTTCAATAAGAAATGAACTCTCCCAGCTAAAAAGCAATTTAAAAAAAAAAAAAAAACATTTGATGTGTTTTCAATAGATTGTTTTTTTTATATATTTTTCTTTTTTAAATGTTTATTGTGACCAAACGCCCTTATTTCTTTCTTTTTTTATTAACACAAAACAATTTATCTTTATTTAAAAGAAAAAAGTTTAGAAAATTAAATTTTCTTTTTTCCAAAGAAAATGAAAAGTCATCATATAAAGTAAAATTTTGGTGATGCTTGTCATAAAATGTGGTAATGAATGCGAAAAATATAAATTTTTGAGAGGAGCACAAAACAACAAACAAAATTTTTATGCACGTCGTCTGTTGGGGTATGCATATTTTATATATGTATATGTATATGTTTTTATCGGTGTGTATTTGTGTGTTGTATTAAAAAAATATATATATTTTAACATGTCAACCACATCCACTTTGATGTTTACTTGACAGTTTTTATGTGTTTAGCTTTTATCTTATAAGATGTGTTGTTGTTTTTGTTTTGCATGTTTTTTTTTATATTTTATGTTTTCAAAGTGTTTGAGAGTGTGTAGGTATATGTATGTATATTCCTTTATAACTGTATACAAAATGTTTACGTTGTCATCGTTTTTCTATTCCTTACTCCCTCCCTCTATCACTTATTTTGTTTTTGTTGCCTAAAATGGCGCGGGCCTTTGATGAATGTGACTTTTATTTTCTTTCATAAAAACTTTTTTATAAAAACAAAAAACATCAACATAAAAAGAAGAAAAATTTTGTCACAGGATTAAGTAGTATTTGTTAAGTATTTAATATGATCAAAAACATGTATAAAAAGTCAAAGTAATTTTATAAAAGAAAAAAACAAAACGAAAAAAAAAACATCTTATAAACAATTTGAAATTTCCTGTTTGTAAGTGTGTGTTTGAATAAGACACTTAATTTTATTTTATTATTATAAATTAAAGCTTTGGGCGTGTGTTTTAGTGTTTTCAATTTAATTTTTTTATTATTATTGTTGTTGGGTTATTTTCTTTATTTTAAATTATATTTGTCACACTTAATAATTTACTTTAAAAAGCTTGTTGAAGAATTATTATTTTAGCTTAGCTTAAGTGTATGTCATTTATTTTAAACACGACAAACAAAACAGTAGCAGCAGCAATTCAGCCTTAATAATTACGAAACGCAACAATTTGTTGATGCTGCTTAAGCAAGCAACACTTAATAATAATTGCTTGTCAAGTTAACTGGTGGCTTTCTTCGGCTCCTTTTGTACATATTAAAATGTAAACAAACACAAACATTTTAACACTCGTGCTTAAGTTTGTTTGTATGAGTGTGTGTTAAATAAGTTCACCACAAAATAATTATGTCCCTTAACTTAAACGTAGTTAAATTGATAAGTAATTTTGAAAAAAACTTAAAATAAATTACTTTAAAAGTAATAAAACAAATCAAAAACACTTTGTTCTTCTTCTTATTCTTGTTTTGTGTAACCGTTCCTTGTTGTCATTTTCATTTGCCTGTCATTTACATTTGTTTATTTATAAAGGGATTGCCATATGATTAAAAGCGTCAGCGATAAAATTATGAATTTAATTTATTAATGATTCTTGTTAAGATTTATTATTTGGAATATTTATGTTTATTACTTGAATAATTTGCTTTAATTTGAAATAACAAAACTATTTTTCTTTGCTTATTGATTAGAGAGCTGTCATGTAGTTAAAAAGTGTTAAAAAGTTAATTTGAATTAAAATGTAGATATTTAATTCGATTTTTATATACATACATATAATGAATAAGGTGTAAAGAAAAAGGTTTAAGATTATTTTTGAAATATTTAAATAAATTTTAAATTGCTCTAATTTAAATATGTCTTATTTTGCTACAATAAAAAGAAAATGAAAAATATATTTCTGTTAATAATTTTAAAAATAAAAACATTTTTTTTAATTTATTTTTTATTTTTAAAGATTTCTCTTGATTTATTATTATGTTCTTATGTGTTAATTATATATAACAAAATATTTATGATTTAAAATAAAAAAAATATCAAAAATCCAAAGCCGCTAAAATTTAATAAATTATTAACTGAATCCCATAAAAACCACAAAACAACAATAAACAATAAATTATTAAAATTATAAATAGTTTTTTTTTATAAACCAAATGATGACGTTAATTATAAAGCGGTTTTTTATTTGTTTATTTTTTTTTAATGATAATGTTAAGAAGAGAGACGTACGTACGGAGGGACTGACGTTCTTACAATTGTTAAACTCATAACTAGCTTTAGCTACAATTGAAAATATATATTTTATATGAGTGTAAATTGTCATAAAAACAAATTAAAACAAACAAATCAAAAAATTAACTTGCAGGCGGCGTATTTATTTTATGACTATTATTGGGCAATTATTATTGATTACAAATTTCGCTTTTTTTTAAACACAATAAAACGAGGCGGCAATCAAAATTTAAATAAAAAAAAAAAAAAAATTCAATAATAAATAATAATCATAAAAATAAATAAAAAGCCGCCTTAATTAAGGGTAATAATATGAAATGTTTTAAAAAATATGTAATCTTTTTGTTTTTGATTAAAATTTAATAGATTTTATTTATAATAGCAATAATAAGCAGACATGGAATAATATTCCATAATAAATTTAATAAATAATTCTTAAAAATCTAAATAGAATTAAGATTAAATTACATATTATAAAAAAAAAACATAAGCAAAATTTAAACTTTAGTGTTTAAATTAAATAAAGTTTAATTATTTTTCAAACAAAAATAAATCTCAAATTTCTTATAATTTATAAAACCTATTTTATAACTAAAAAAAATTAAATATATTAAAATAAAAATCTTATTTAAATATTATTTAAACATCTGTTTTTTTATTTTAATTATACATTAGAAAAACAAATTCACATTCAAAACTTTATAATTAAATTAAAATTCAAAAGCTTTTCATTAAAAAAAAATGTTTAATTATTTCTTTTAATCTTGCATCTTCTTCTTAGCTGCTTTTAATTCCATCGTCTTCAATCTACTTCAAACAAAAAGAATACAATCAACAACATCTTAAAATGTTAATAAATGTGCTTGAGTTACTTTTTTTTTAGATGTTGTTGTTTTAATTCTTGTTGTTATTTTTTATATATTTTTTATTAATGATGACTCAACAATTAAAATTGATATAAAACATTTCAAAGGAATTCCGAAAAAACGTGTTTTGTGTTATCTTGGCGCCGCTATCTCGTCAAAAAGCTACAACAAAATAAAAATTTATAAAAAATATATTTTTTATTTTTTCATTTTGTTTTAAAAAAATTTACATAAAAAACCAGTTGGTTATAAAAAAAATATTGAAACTAAAAAAACCGACCAAAAAAATATATATAAAAATCAAAGGTATTTTCAATAAAAAAATAATAATAAACCAGCAAATCATTTGAATGAACAAATAAATCTTTTTAGAATCACACTTAAATAAATAAATGCTAGACTTAAGAAAAAAGTATTTAACTACTTTTTTCTAAATATTTAAGGTTTTTATAAATTTGCTTATATTTTTATTTATATTATTTTTATATGTGAGGAATCAAAAATGACCTAAAAGTAAATTTATTTAACAATATACCAACATAAAAAAATCCTCTTGCTTACTCTCTTTCCTGGTTTATTACTAAGAGTGATGCCAATTAAGTTAGAAAATGCGCTAAACTTTTAAAATAACGTTGTACTTACTTTACACTTCTATTTAAAAATTTATATTTTAATAAAAATTTCATTAGATAATTGAAAACTATTCCCAAAATTTTCTTTAAGTTTTAAATAAACTATTTAAAAAAGGGATTTCTCTCTTCCTTCTTTTTTTATTTTATTTTAATAGTTATTAAAATATTTTGCTGGGTATTTTGTCGCAGCAATCATCGTACAACTAGTAGTCAATTAAAATAGCTGAATGAAAAATAATAATAAAAAAAAACAAAAATTGGAATGTCAAGCATTTGAAAGATTTATGCATAAACACGACAAGCTCAATGCCCCTAACAAGTAGTTATTAGATAAAAAACTAATATTTTAAAAATAAATTATATTTTTGTTATTAAGAAATTTTTTTAGGGGAAATAAATTTTTTTAAATATTTTGTATTGTAGACTTTTTATGCGAAATTTTGTATTTAAGCGTTTTTATATTTGTTGTCTTGCTATTACTTTTATTTTTCCGACTTTTTTGTATAAATAAACTTTTTAGAAATTACTTTTAATGAAAAGTTAAAAAAATAAACATACATTTTTTATTAATTCAAAAAGTTCATAACTACTATATATATTCCTTAATCATTAACATAAATACATATTTAATTTTAATTATTATGTTATACCTTAAATTGTTTATTTTATTTATAAACATGTTAATACTTATTCGTAGTATTAATTCTTCAAAAGAAAATCTATTAATTCATATAACCATGTTAATGATTAAAAAAAAAGAATAAATTTTGTATGGTATTTTATTAGGATTGAAACACATTTAAACTAAATACAGTTCATACTTAATTTAAAAAATAGTATAAATATAACGGTGTGAAACATCTATAAAATCGCTACTTTTAGAGGGATTTTGTAGATGTTTCTGTAACAAGAAAATTATAATTTGTTATATTTTTCTCACAAATTTATTCTTAAAGTAAATTTCAAAATAGACTATCTTATATCTACCAATAATAAAAATCCTTTGTAAAATCAAAAAGGATGTTTTATAACAACTACTTTCTATTGACAACAAATGCTTAAAATACAAAAAAATGCATCCCTGTTTATTGAGGTACTTATACCGCAATCAACAAAAAAAAAAAAAATATTCTCGTAATATTTTTAAGTAAGTAAACTTTGATGATAATGATGAAGAAAACCAGTTTTAAAGCACGATTTTCATATTTGTTGTTGTTATTATACTTTAAAAACCCCTTTACAAAACTTATGAAAACATTCAAACACACATATGAAGTGTATTCTGTACACTGTAGGATGATCGATTATTAGACTTTTTTAGAAACCGGATTTCGAAAAGTTCGAATAGTTGATATTTTGAAAAAACTGGTTACATTTTTGGAAATACAAGAAAAACCGGTTAAACAAATTTTCTCGCTGATTTTAATATTTCATCCAAATCAAATCTTATTTCATCCAATATAATCTTTTATTATTAATTCCAAAAATCAGTCTATAAATATTTAAAAACTTATCTTAAAATTCGATTCAAATATAAATGTTTTTTTATAATAAATAATAACATATTTTTAAAAACGTAGAATTAAAATTAAAAAAAAAAACCCACAGCACATTGAATGAAAAATCCGATTTTTAAAACGGTTGGAAAACCGTATCTATTACCCTAGTACACAGCCAGGCACTTTACTACAAAAACAGCAACAACAACGTTGATGATGAAAAAACACAGAAAATGAAATGAAAAGATAAACAACACACTGTTATAAAAAGCTACATACATTACAAACTTTAGTAAAATTTGTTTGTATGTATGTAAATATGTTCGTATGTCGTTTTGTACACTCACAAAAGGCACGCTTTTACGGCATTTTGTTTTGGAGCAAAAAAAAAGACGCGGCTTGATTGTAAGCCAAATAAGAAAAAAAAAATATTAAGTGACTGAAAGAGTCACTGTTGTTGGGTCTGACGTTTAGTTAGTTTAGCTTTTATTTTTTCTTGTTTTAGCTCTTTAATATCGTGTTCAGAGCAGCAGCAGCAGCAGTGAGTAAGCCAGTCAGTCAGCATTCATAGCTGATGTTGGCGGCTTTGACTTAGAGGTTTATATTTTTTTGTTGAAATACTATTTTGTATCTTTTTTCTGTTGAGAAGAATCAGCAGTATTACAAAAAAGAAAAAAAAACTTGAAAGCATTTATTATTTTTTCGTTGCTTTTTTGTTGTTGTTGCTGTTCAAAAGATACCGCGCTTTAGGCTAAGCTTTGTGTGTAATATTTGTCGGAATATGAAGAAATAGGAGGTGGTCTATAATAATGAACCTAAGCGCAACAAATGAGAGTTTAAACAACAAAGAAATAATACATGAGGGCAAAAGAAAATTTTAACTTTAGTAATAGACAAAATAGTAAAGTATTATATATTTTTTTAAATAAAACTTAAGGTAAAATTACAATAAAGTGGCAACACTTATCATGTAATATTTTTATGTTTAATTTTTAACCCCCTTAAATATCAGAACATATTTATTTTTTGTTTGTTTTTTGACGTTTACATGTCTTAATCAAATATGTACATCTGTCAATGATTTTGAAATCTTATTTTTCAACCAATTCATATTTGTGTTACAAAAAATTACATTGATGATGATCTGTTGAAATGTTTCAAACATATTTTTTTGATTTTTTAATTAAAAAATAAATGTTGGAAATAGAATATCTATCACTCTTGATGTTTTAATAATGAACAGGGTTTTATGAAAAATGTGCTTGAACAGCGAATAATAGAAAGAAAAAAAAAAATAGCTTTGAAATAAACAATAATTGATTGATTGTTATGATAGAATAACGAGAGAATTGTTTAAAATAAATAATACTTTGTAATAAAAGAAAATAATTTAAAATTATATAAATTTGGAAAATATTTAACTTTTTAATTTTCATTATTTATTGGAAATATTTATTAATGATTAAAATTTTATTTAAAAAAGAAAAATATATATGTATATAATTTTTTAATTTTAAACAAACCTTTTGTTTTAATATTTGCTTTAATATGTCCAACGCATTAACGCCTGTCGCTTAACGCTTACATTGCAATTATCCCTTTATTAACTTGCTCTTTTCTATGAACTTTTCTCTTTATGTAGCAAAAAATAACCAAACTCAATATACAACAAAACAAAAAAAAAGGTTTATAATTATATTTTTTCATTCTGCATATTAATAATTCAACACATTTAATGAATAAAGAAACAAACTAAAGGAATACAGAAAATAAATAAAAATATACAATGAGCTGTTAATTGAATGGACACAGAAATAAACAACAACACCATGGCCATTATACACTACATTTTGTATTTGTTGTTTTTGATTTTTTTCTTTTAACTTTTACTTTTTGTGCGGCGCCACAAAGACTCGGTATTTTACTTAAACTTAAAAAATATATATGTATACAAAACACTAGATATGTATGTACTTATGTATGTACTTGATAAATACGAGGGTGGTTAAAGATAATTATTGAAAAAAAAGGATTTTATTTTAATAATAAAAATTATTAAATTTAAAAAATGTTTATAAAATCCCATAATGGAAAAATTATTTTGTTACTCTCTTTTAATGTTACTCGTTAGAAAATATCAATATTATTAATTAGTTTTTTAATATTATAAAATTTAAAAAAATCGCTTTAAAATGAATTCATACAAAAATTTATAATAATTTTTAAAAAGAAAATAAATTAAAAAGAAAAATTATAAAATTTTATAATTATAAATTTTCATATGTATTTATTTTTTTCCCAAAATTTTCTTAATCCCCCTCGTTAATTAATAATAATTTTTTGTTTGTATATTTATCGCATAAAATTCAAATAGCATGATGAACACACTTTAAGCTCTCAAGTACTAACTCCTTCATATATCAAAATATAGACACTGAACGCCAAATTGTAATGGTGTTAAAAACGCTGACTGTGCAAAATTGCATGTTAAAAGGCATTAATCAAACCCCCAAACATAAGAAAAAACCAAACCAACCAGCCAGTCAGTCAGCCGGCTGGCGGGCAAAGATATTTAAGAAACCAAAAATAAAACCCTAAGCCATTTGACTTAGCCAAGCACCGACACAAAACGTAGAAAAAAAAAATACAAAAAACAACAACAACGAGATACCGTCTCGAAGATTAGATATAAAAAACAACAGCAAAAAGTAAAGAGCTTTTGTTAAAAAAATAAAACAGGCAGAGTTTTTATTTATATTCTGTATACATTCTATTAATAAGCTCATCTAGGTCGGCATTTAAACTATTAAGATAATTATCAGGGTAAATATTAAGTACAAAAGAAACTAGGATTTAAAATTGATAGTTTCCGTAGCTTTGCTAGCCACAACATTTCCGGTTTTTTAAGAATTTTTTTATCTATTAATTTTCAATATTAATTTTTTTCTCCACTTCCTCTCTTTTTTTTAGTTCAAGAATGTACCACCGATTCCGAAGAATTAATGTACCATCAGGTACGTGCCTCTTCATCTTGTAGTGCACCTCCCGATCTTTTATTAGTAAGTGATCGTGAAAATAATATACCGTTACGTTCACCGGTTGTTAATATAATTGGTGCATCAACAACAGCACCAGCAACTACAACAACATCACCATCATCATCTGCAATAAATGCGTGCCACATAACATCTGTCTCGAATAATAATCAAAGGCATAATCAAAAGTTGCATCAACAACATCAGCTGCAGCAACAGCAGCATCAGCATCATGTTACAACACAACAGCAGCTGTCACTGGCATATAACGGTACAAAGGATATTGGTAATAGTGGAAATGTGAAACAACAACACCAAAAACAAACTGGCATTGGCAGCAGTAGTAGTCATAGCAAACATGGCCAACAGCAGCAGCTGCTGCAACAACACGATTGTCAGCAACAGTCTTCACATGATATGGAGGGACAGTTAGAAACTCAAGCCAATAACCACTCCTCAACACGTCACGCACATCATACGCAACATCAACAGCAACATAATCATCATCATCAACAACAACAGCAGCAACAGCGTTCAGAAGAACATATTCGTTTGGAGGTAAATTTTATTTAAGTTTAGCTTTGTTTATTATGAAAAATTTGATATCATCAATAACTTTTTTACCATTGTTATAAGGTTTTATCGTCATTAACTTTTACATTACTAAAAATTTATTCAACACTAATAAGTTTTTCACCACTAACAGTTTATTTATTACTTTTTCAACTCTAATTAATTTTTCATTACTTATATAAATATATAATCAGTGTTATAAATAAAATAAGTTTTTCACCACTGAATATTTTTTTATCGCCCTCTAATTACAATTTCCCACTTGCAATTTTATCAATACACATTTTCTACCATCAAAAAATACTCACCATTCACAACATTTGTCACACTAATAATAATTTTTTACCGTTTATTAGTTGTGGCAAAACAAATTTTTTTTACAAAAGTTTTCTTCATATCATTAACAAAAATATTTGTTCAAAAACTAATTTATGGTCGGTCGTTGTAATGCTTGGTCTTTTAATTATCAATTTTTATCGAGATTTTCTTTTTCTTAAAAATTTAATTTCCCTTGACTTACCCGCATTTTGTTTTAAAATACTTTTTCTTAAAAAAAAAACAACAAACAAACAACACTCCTCATTATTAAAAACCTAGTAAAAATAATTAACCTTTATTTTTTTCCTACTACATTTTCAAAATAATATGATACCAAAGTTACCGTTATTAATTTGACATTTCAACATTTACATTAAGCTTAATGTGTTTTTTACGTAGGCAAATCAAATAACTTGAAAAAAAAAATCAAAAACAAAAACACACACCCAAATATCATTATAAAAGATTTTAAGATATTTTCTAATTTCGTTAAAGAAAAAAACACTGAACATTTTCTTAGAAAAATGTTATAAAATTCATAATAAATTTCATTTCACACTTTAATGTTGTTGTTTTTAATGTTTAAATATCACCCGGGGGACGACTTTCTATTTAATTTTTTATAAACATTCAAGTCAAGTTGTTTTCTTGTTATTTTTCAAATGAAAACATTTTGTTTTTTTTTTTGTTCGCTTCTTTTTTTTTCGTTTTAGGAAATTTTAATTGCTTTCTATGGAAGATTCTTAACTGGAACTGTGTATATTATTGTTAGAATAGCTGTTGTTGTTATTTTTATTATTGTTAGATGTTATTGTACAAGCGCCATTAGCAGCAGCGACAGAGTATTTTCCTTTTGCCATCTTCAGGCCATAAAAATCAAATATAATTCCTTTTGATAATGATTGCTTTTAAGAAGAAGAAGAAGAAAAAAAAAAGCAGCAAAAAATATAAAATAAAATAAGAAATGAAATAATGATGTTTGGTTGGGTAGATAGATGATGTCTTTAGTAGGTGGGGGCTGGCTGAGTGAGTATTTTGTTGTTTGTTATATTGATTTTGGATTTCAAA
Source organism: Phormia regina (assembly GCA_001735545.1). NCBI lineage: Eukaryota > Metazoa > Arthropoda > Insecta > Diptera > Calliphoridae > Phormia > Phormia regina. The sequence continues at coordinate 78,534 of MINK01187596.1, forward strand.
ACCATTAATTTGTAGCCATAGAGAATTTTCATTTAACATAAATTGCTCCCCCTATGAGGAAAAAATCTTTTAATGGCATTTTTGTTATATGTATTTTCCAATTGTAGTTGAGATTTCAAGGAGATTTTCTTTTTATTAAATCTTTACAAGAGGCTTTTGTGGAGTCGCCACAAGTGGTCTTCCACTTAAGTGACCATTAGTTTAGTTTTGTTGGGCCATAGGTAATCATCAATGAATTTGAAGGCCTCACCATATGTTAACAATTGAGTTAAAGTCCATAAAATATATATTTTAATTTACTTGAGATTTAATTAAATTTCAATTGTTTTCTTAACAAAATATTTATTTATTATTGTTTGTTTATTTTTCCAGGAATTTACTTGTGATGTTTCGGTGGAGGGTGGTAAATCTTCACAACCTTTGCAGTTTTCATTTACCTTTTACGATTTGGATGGTCATCATGGCAAAATTACCAAAGATGATATAGTGGGAATTGTTTATACTATTTATGAATCTATAGGAAAATCTGTGGTAGTGCCTCATAGTGGCAGTAAAACCATAAATGTGCGTCTTACTGTATCACCTGAGGGTAAAACAAAAGCTGCAAAAACTAAGAAAAACTCCAGTGCTTTAGTCTTAGATTCCACACAAAAATCAGCACCTCTAGCAACAGCTGCCCAGGCAGCCCGTAGACTTCATCGTTATAGACCTCGTAAACTCATAAAATCTGACGAAGAAGATGATGATAGTAATAGTGATAAAGAACGTGATAATACTGCTATTACAAATAATTCTAATTTATCACACGCTTTGGGTCACAAATCGGCCTCAAAAAATCATAAATTAAATAAACTTAAAACAGAAAATCATTGCTGTGTTCCATCAACGATTACTGCTAATAATACGGATTTACCCAATTCTCCTTTAGATACTATTTATGATAATCTTAAGACTAATCCTGGTATTATAACACCCGAAGCTTGTCGTGAATGTTTAGCCGCTGTAGATGAAAGTCGTAATGCTGCTATTTCTCCTACTGTTCAATATCCCGCCAATAAAACGTCGACCACAAATGAGGCTTATATGAAACATGTGGCTTCGACTCGAATTAAAATGTTAAGGAAATCAAGGAAACAGAAGGTAATTTTGAAAAAAAAAGAGAGAATTTCTATTAAAAATTCAATAAAACACGTGGAGTATCAGCTTTAAACAATAAGAAATGATTGCTTTATTTTAAAAATAAAGCAATCAAAAAATCAGAGAGAATTTTTATTATTTTTAAGAAGAAAGCTGAGACAGGACTTATGTGCATATTTTACAATTTTAATAAAAATATGAAAAATTTACTTTTAAATTTTGAAATGTTAATGAACATATAAGTGTTTTAATAAAATAGTTAGCAAACTAGAGATGGAATAAAAATTTCATGACCTTCTAGGAAAGTTTAAGGTTTAAGAAATTCTCTTACTTAAAAACATTTGAAATTTGATTTTAAAATAATTTAAGACCTTAAGATCACTCTTAATTAAAAATTTTTTAAAAATCCTACATAATATTAAAAAAATATGATATTTTTTATAATAAATATAAAAAATTGTCCCTGTAAGATTAATGAAGTGATTTAAAAGGCCCAAGAGGCACCCTTATTAGTGATTTGTTGGAAAATTCATATAAAATAGCATACAATTAAAAAACAAATCTACATTGCTTTAATAAAACTTTAATTATAATATTTGAGTTAATTGCTAAGAAAAATATTAATTAAAAAAAAGACTACTAATTAGAAAATATAAAATTATATGAAATTTTAAAAGATTAACACCAATTTAAATAATTTTAAATAAAATAGTGGCTCTGAAAGAAATATTTTTAGACTTGTAAAAATTTAAAGTTCTAAAGAATAATATTAACCAGAAAACTGTTACAAATGTATTACAAATTATATTAAATTTTAAAAATGTTCTACATAACCTTAAAATAATAAATTTGTGTAAAACAGGAAAAGGGCATTTTATGATTTTTAAGGCATTAAAAATCAAAAAAATTAATTTTAAAATTTAAAAGTACAGCAGGAAAAGGTTTTTTTAATTTATGAACATTTTAAGCCCTAATATTTCAGATTTTTATAATATCCTATCAAAGTTCCATATAACCTTAAAAAATAATATTTTTAGTAAATTAAAAAAAAAAAATGGTGCTGATATTTACTCCCTACAATATCAATTTCTTGATAACAACATGTTGCCAATTTTCATAGATCACTTAAAGTTTTAATTTATTTTTAATTATAATTTAATTTTTTTATAATTTTGTAAATAATTTTTTATTTTTTTTATTTTTTCTTTATTTTTATGTCTCTCTCTTACATTTGTTTGTGATATTTGTATGTATGTTATGCACCATCACTACATCATCATTTTAATCACCTGACTCTTGCTATCTGCTTTAATTCTCTCTCATTGTCTAACAAAACTGGACTCATTCACACCACACTTGCTCCACCAAAACAAAACAAAAAAACTAAATTATCACTTAATAAAGCATCAAGACTGTTTGGAAACTCGACAACGTAGCCTTTCGGTAGGCAATGAAACCTGTTGGAAAAATCGTCATCTTCAAAAACAACAAACAGCACAACAGCAATTGCTATGGCATGCTGAACAGCAACTGAATCAAAGTGCTAATGGTGTTGGTGGTGGCGGTAGTGTAATAATGGATGGTGTACAATTGCGTAATCCTTTAAAAGCTGGAGAAGCTAAATCTTCATCATCAGCAGCTCAAAAACGTAATTCGGCTGAGTGTTGGAAGACCGCTTTGAATCGTAATGATCTTATAAGTATTATCAGAGAGAGTATGGAAAAGAATCGTTTGTGTTTTCAGCTGAATGGGTAAGCAATCATATTTATTCTTTTATTTTATTTCTGGCTTAAAATACCTCAAAAAGAAATTTGAAATGCTATTTATTTTTTTTATTTGTATGAATTTCTTTTATGATTTTGAATGCAATTTTGTAATTATTATTTGTAATAAGAAAATTTATGATTTTTTTTTGTGAAATTTGGCAACATTGCATGCTTAAAAAAATATCCCAAAAGAAAATTAAATAAATAAAAACAAAAGATAAACCAACCAATAATTTTTCATCTTTTTAAATTAATTTTTAAAATTAAAAATTAAAAAATTAAATGTTTTTCGAAAAATAAATTAATATACAAAATATAAATTCTAACCCATTTAAAATTGTTTTAAAAAGGTTTTGTTCTTTTATCTTTAGCTTTTTGTAAAGTTAAAGCAATTAAATACGGCGTTGTCTAATTTTTTCAACCATCTTTTATTATAATGAAATATGTTCAAGTTATTATTACAGCAGACTCCAAAAATGTCCCCCACCAACTTTTAAACATTTTTATTATTAACTCCTTAATAACATAAAAGTAATTTGGGTCCCTTCCTTAAATCATTAAAAACCCTCAACACTTCCTTTTATTTTTAACTAATTTTTGTCATCGTTTTAATTCTAGAAAACCCCAAGCAAATGTGAGCCCCATCAGACATTCGCAACCACCACCACAACAACAAACACAACATCATCAACAGCATCTACTCCACAACCAACACAACAACAGCAGCAGCAGCACCAACAAACATCATCAGCAGCAGCAGCAACAACATCAAACATCAACAACACCAACAATAAGTTCACAGCGTCAACGCTCAAATACAGTATCGAAAATTCCTACATTAATTGCCAACCACTCTCACAGTGCCCATCAGTCGTCACATTATCATGCCAGCGCCCATCACCACCGCTCCAGCAGTTGTGCAAATACCATCAGCAACAACAACCACCACCATCAACAACAACAACAACACGATACAAGTCTGCACGAAATCCCCAACAATATAAATAGCAGCAGCAGTAATAATATTTATCATCATCAACATCTTCAACCACACATTCCCATCTATCATCAACAAATGGCCATTAATCCGGCCGTTATAGCTGCCCACAATGCATTACTTAATGGTAGTGGTGGTGGTGGTGGTAGTGGCGGTTCTAATTCAGCTTCTGCGGCGGGACATCATGGTAAAATGAATCTCTGTGGTTATGATTCCTTTTTACATGCCACCATCTGTGGTGGCGGTTTAAGTCATTCACCACCTGCTCACTCTTCGTTGGCAGCACAAGTAACCAGTCCTTCTGCTTTGTCACCAGTTGTTAGTAATAATGGCCATCAACAAATTGCCACTGTACAACCCATTATGTCTTCTAACTCACAAGCTAATGGCAAACATTTGAGTTTAGCGGTAACACCAAATCAAATAAAAACTAGTAAAATTTTACGAAGTGGTTCATATGCCCAGTCTCAGCATCAACATGCCAATACCACACAAAATTCCCCTCAATATCATGGTTATCAACGTTTGCCCTCATCTTCTAAACACAATTTGGCTGCTTTGCATTTGGTTAGCCCCACCATGGAGAAACCGCCTTTGGATCAATTGGATAAATGGCGCCGTGAACAAGTGAAAAATTATGATCAATTATTATATGCCAAATTGAGCGAAAAATTGCAACAAACAAATCTGGTTTCATCTTCAAGTAATAACCGGGATAGTAATCAAAGACGCAAACATCGTATTATGAGACAAAGACGTACTAATAATTTAATACAAGAAGCCAATAATGTTTCTCTTATAGGGGCTAATAAATTATGTGTTCGAGAAGATAGTGATTATGCCACCATGTTACCCATTGAGGGTGATCCCGCAGAATGTGAAAATCTTTTGGGTCATTCTAGTGAAGAAGAAAATCACTCACAAGCTGGAACTCCTGAACAATGTGAGGAAAAATTAAGGGAGGACTTGAAAGCAAATAGTAGACATGTAGCCGAGGGTACTTTAGTAGATTTAGATGATGTGGATGTAGATGAGGACGAGGGGGAGGAGGAGCATTTACGACCAAAAGTTAAGCTTACAAATTTACCATTAAATGCTGACACTTTGTTAAGGGTAGAGGAGGATGAAGTACATGATATACATTTAGAAGATGGCCTGGATATTGAAGAAGATTTAGAGGTAGATTTAGAAGATGATTTGGATGATGTAGTGGTAGGTTTAGCAACACAAAGTGGCCGCAATAGTGCAGCCAGCAATGATAGCGCTAATGCTGGGGGCGCCTCTTTAGCTAATGCAAATAGTGCTGCCAATACAAGTACCACTTCCTCTTCACTCATACATCGTTATGTCCATGAACATATACATCATCATTATCATCACTTTGAAGAGAAAGAAGAATGAATAAACTAAAAAAAATATTTAAAATCATTAATTTAACTTGATATACATTTATCATCGTCATCAGCAGCAGCATAAACAAACAAAAATTATATATAATAGTTTACATTCTTTTTTGATATACATATGTATTTAATTTATATTTTTTTAGTAAATAATTTTTCGTTTTTAATGTTTAATAAAACATTTAAAAATGTATTTTGGATTGAAGGATTTGAAAAAAATTAAAAGTTATAAAAAAATATTTGAAATTTTAAAATTTTATGACAAAAAATCACTAAAAGGCAAGAAATATGTATAGAGAAGGAAAATAATTTAAAATAGAAAATTTAATAATGTTTAGAGCATTATAATATAACTTTATAATACAGGTTGTCTTTGAAATAAAAAAATAAAAAAATCTCAAAATTTCCTTAAAAAATATATATTTTTAAAATCATTATAATCTACTCCATATAAGATATATCAAATTAAAAACATTTTCAAATATTTCTTTATTAACTTTTTCTTTTTTTCAAAAATTTTCTACTCACCTATTTACCACCTTGAACAAATATTATGCAATTAATGATACAAATATTAAAATACAAATACAATTAAACAAAGTAACTAGTAGAAAAAAAGGCTTCATTTAACTGAAAATATTAAAAAAAAATATAGAAATAAATAACAATTTTATATCATAAATAATTCCTAATTTAATTTATAATTTATTTTTCTTAATTTAAAAAAAAGAAAAAAACATCAAAAGTGCTTCAAGAATTAAGATTTAATTAATAAAAGAAAAAAAAAAAAAACAAGAACTTTGTTGTCTAGATAAAATTTTAATTATTAAGTAAAAAGTATTTATATATGTTTAATAATGTATGTAAGATTTAAAAAAAAGATAGGAATGAATGCGTTTAATATATTATTGTGAATGTATGTGAATGTTAGTGTAAAAATATTTAAAAATTTGACTAAAGAAATACAAATTTTAATAAAATACAATAGAAAATAAAATAAAATAAAAATTAAAAACAGAAGAGAACCATATAAAATACAAAAACAGTATGAAATAAAAGGAAAACTAAGAACTATTAATATTTTTTAAATAAATTTTCTATAAAAAAATCATGAAACTTCTATAATTTTTCATTTCAAAATTTATTTTCATTTTTTATTATTAATTCAATATTTTAAAACATTTGATTTTAGTAAAGTTTTCAAATGAAATTCAACTTTAACATTAATCTCAAGGTAAAAAATTACATCGAAAATTCTAATCTATCGAACTTATTAAACAAATCAAATTAAAGCAAATTTTCTAAACTATTTTCAAAAAGAAAATAAAAAAATAAACATAACAATGCGTTCCATTTTGTTTGTCTTTTACACTGTATTGTTAAATAAATAATTCTAATGAAATTTAATTAAAATGTTTTGATTTTAAATTTGAGGTTAGAAAATCCTATATCAGTGATTTTGTCTCATTTCAAGGCTTTTAGATTTTAATATAAACATTTTAAAGAAAAACAGTTGCTAAGTTTTAATTTATTAGTTTTTATATGTATGAATACATTTAAAAAGAATACTTGTATTTTAAAGATATAATTTTTTATTACTTAGTCGGGGTTCACACACAGCAATTTTTCTTGTCGCAATTCTGACTTTGTAGACGAGAGAGGTAAAGAGAATGTAAAAGTTTAGTATTCCCTTCTCTTCTCTCTCCTATAAACTCAGAATTGCGGCAAAAAAATTGCTGTGTGTGAACCCGGGCTAAGAGATGATTTGCACATGTGCGCCAATTTACGTAACTCTGGTTTACGAGAACATTATTCAATTTCCTAAAGGGATTTGTTAAAAATAAAACAATTAATAGAACGAATAAGTTTTTTATAGAAAAAATCTTAAAATATAAATTTTTGAAAATATTTTCAAATAATTTTTTGTAAAAAGCTAATTTTGAAAACAATTTTTTGTTATATTTGTGATTTTCTTTTTATATAAAAAACAATAGTTTTTTTAAGGAATTATTAAAAAAACAAAGCGTCTAAGAGAAACGTTTTATTAATTTTCTAAATAAAAAATGAAACTAAAGTCGTGCTTGCCAAAGTTGAGCTCATGTGGGGACGATCTCTTAATTTTTCATGTGCAAAATAAAAATTAATAAAATGCGTTCTCAGAGTGACAAGCCCTGATCTAGAGATTCATTAAACAGTTTCCCAAAAAATATTTATTACATTCTAATAATTAGAATATCTAAAGAGAAAAAATCCCCAAGAAAATTATAGACGAAAAAAATAAATGTTAATGATCTTTTTGAGATAATTTTGCAAAATGTTTTATTTCTTAGTTTTCAAAATTGAACTTTAATTATTTTGATTAGAGTTTTTGAACTTTAAGACTCTGAGTTACAAAATTTGTTTATTTGAAACAGGGTCCTTAACAATTAAAATTTGGTGTAAAGAATTAATTCCTTTGTAAAACTGTTGCCATATACATATGAATGTTTTAATGTTTCAAAACATCATGTTGTTTTTGTTAATTGTTAAAGTTTTTGCTGTTGTTGTTGTTGTTGTTTTTGCTTTTGTTGTCGCCGTTTTGTTGTAGTTAGTTAATGTAGGTTTCTTTTATTTCAAATACATACAAACAAACAAACAAACATACATACATACATATTTTTCATAAGGTGGAAAACATTATTAAAACAAATTCAGGTCAATGTTTTCTACGGTATTGATTTTTAAGAGCAATTGCTTTTTTTTTCGTCGTCTTTTTTTTCTAATATTTTATTTATATTAATGTTTCAAACTTTAATAAAAAAGGCACATTTATTTGTTATAGATTTATTGTAGTTAAATAAAAAATATATTTATAAAAGACTTTTTCAATAATTTTTTTCAAATTGTTTTTGTTAATTGAGTTTTAAACGAAACCAATTTGTTAATTTTTTTTATATGTTTTGGGATTTAGGGGTGGGTTGCACCTTAAATTTAAAAAAAAAAATTAAAAATAGTTTTATTAAAATAAAACAACAAAAAAAGTTTGTGAAAATAAAGCAGCTTTGTGAAAAAGAGGTGTGTGGATGATTGGTTTCTAAAACGGAAATTAAACTATTTGATTAATTTTGTTTCAAAAAAACATTTAAACAAAAATTGTTGCTATTTATCACATAAACATAAACATGACCATGTAAATTGTTTTGTTTTATGTTTTTTTTTATATTATTATATGTTGGTATAAATTTAATTTTGAACTTTGTTCTCTTAGTATTTTTTTTCTGTTATAAATGAAATTTCAAAGTCAATTAATTTGTTTCCATTTCATTTGTTTCTTTACAGGTAAGTTTCCTTGGGCTTTATTTTCGCATGCCTCAACAAATTAACCTCTTTTTTGGGACAAAACAACAACTCATGGTTATATTTGGGTGTGTTTTGAAATATTCCTCCAAACGCGGTTTGTACTTAATATTTTTTTCACCTCTTGATTTATATGCTATAATTTCGAAAACAAATCCTTTTAAAGTGATTTATCTTCTTAAATTATTATGTGTTTTTTCTCTTAAATTAAAAATATTTATTATTTAAATTTTTTATCGAAAAAGAAGAAACCTTCATTTCAAAAATATCTTCTTATGTCGGTCTGTCTGTCCATCTGTCTGGTTGGTTTAAGAATTTGTTTCGTTTTTTTTTTCTTTCTATATAATATTTCTTTTTTCCACGTTCTTGACTTTCTTTTTTAAAATTCTTAAGAAATTTATTTCATTTTTTTCGCTCGGTTTTGTTAAGAAATGCATTTATTTTCTTTTTTCGTTTTTTTTTTCTTTTTTACATGACTTTTTTTATTTTAGATGTAAAATTCACACCATAATTTGTCATATTGTCATTTGGGGGGCTTAAGAGCTAAAATGAAAGTGTTGCCAGATGATGGTAGTTTGTAATAAAATCTATCACTGTCCCATGAAAAAACCTAAGAGAACGTCCGCAAATGTGCGCCATTAAGGGCAAGCACTCTTCTAAGCGTATTTTGAAAAGAAATCAAAAGAACATTTCTTAAGAAAATATTTTTGAAAAATATAAAAACAAATGCAAATATTTCTGTAAATCTGAAGATCATTTTGATAAAAAAATTTAATTGTAGGATTAAAAAAAATAAAGAAATATATTTTAATATAAATTTTAAAGAGAATATTTTTTAAAAAATTTGTAGAGAAAATTTTCTGAATTTTTTTAAAGTGAGCATTTTGCTAAGAAATATTTACAATAAATCTGAAGATAAAATTTCTTTTTGTTTTTTAAGCTAAACCTATTAAGAACCCAAACACAATCTAGCGGATTATTTTTTCTATATGAAGATTTGACAACTAAAACAACTCAGCGGAATCCGCTGCAAATTAAAATCTATTTTAATTTCACAACGGATTCTCTCTCCCTCTCTGTCAGTGTTGCCGTTGTTTTTTTATATATGTAGTTTTGTTGTTGCCAAACATAAAAAATATAAAGAAACAAAAACAAAATATATATATGAAATCCTCTGCTGGACGCCGTCTTCATTTAATTTGCATTAGAGCGAAAAACAACATTGAAATCCGTCTGGTTGTGTTTGGGCTCTAAATCATAGCTTGCCTCTCTGAGAACGCATATATTAAATTTTTTTGCTATATGTTTTGTTTTGTAGACATGACAAGCACTTTGGTAAGCACTGTTTTAGAGCCCAAACACAATCAAGCGGATTTCAATGTATTTTTTCAAAGGAGAGAAACACAAATTAAATGAAAACGGTGTCCAGTAGCAAAGAGAAAATTAAAGGTTTTTAGAATCCTTTGTTAAAATAAAATAAATTTTAATTTTCAGTGGATTTTTGCTACCAAATCTTCATATAAAACAAATATTTGGCTTGGTTGTGTTTGGGCTCTTAAATGTAATTTTCATGAAAATTTTGAAGAGAAAAATTTACGAAATACTTTTCTAAAATTTTTGAAGAATATGTCTAAAGGCAGAATTTCCCTAAGAAATATTTAAAAAATCTGAAGAGCAAAACGCATCAATTTTTTTTAACAAGAAAAATTTTCTGATGAAGAAAAAAATAAATAAAGAATAAATATTTAAACAAACTGAAAGTATTTCTAATAAAAAATCTGAAGAGAAATATTGAAATTTTTCTAAGAAAAAAATTTGTTTGTGACATTTGCTATAAGAAGGTTCTGAGCATAGAAAACAACTAGAACTCCAACTTGCTCATAAGAAACCTAACAAAATTGTCAAAAAAACTTAACTCTTTGCATGTGTTAGTAAATTTTTCTACAGAACAAATTAATACGTGTGAAGGAAGTAAGTTTTTGTTTCTGAGCGAATGAAAAGAGTTGGACTTCTAGTTGTTTTCTATGGTTCTGAGAACGAAATTATTTAAATATTTTTTTATTATATTTTTTGTATTGTACACATGAAAAAACTGAGAGAATGTCTGCACATATGACAAGCCTGATCTGAAGAATAATTTTATAAAAAATATAAGGAGAAAAATTATAAAAACAAATTAATGAACAATTTTACTATTATATTATCATAAAAATAAGATTTTCTAAAAAAATTTAGTAAAAATTTTGTGAAATATTTTACAAAATTTGTGCAAAAAATATTAAAAGAAAAAACATTATGTAATAAAATCTAAAGAGAAATTGTTAGCAATTGGTGCAATACTACCGCGCTCTAAGTACCAGTTGAGTACCAATTGACACGTAATAGCCACCAAAGTTACAGTTGAGTGCCACTTATCAGCTAACAATCATCAAAGTTCCAGTTGAGAACCAGTTTAACCAGTGAGAGCTTATGAGCACTTAACAACTTCCTCGCAATAACAATCTATGGCTGAGTGATAAGTTTGTAAGATTATTAAACATGAAAAAAGTAAAAGTAACCTAGGTTCGAGTCGGGGTACCGACATCAACATTATATAAATTGTAAATATTTAAAAAATAGACAAAAATAAAACAATTTGTTTTTGCAAAACTGTATTATAATTTTTTTAATACTGAATATGCCCTTTCGGGTTAGTTCTGTGACCTGTCCCAAAACTGGCTAAAAAGGGTGAATTTCTTCCTCCTAGGCCAACGCCATGTTAAAGTAATGGGTCCAGCTCATACAAAGTGTTAGAACTAGAAACGGTCCCTGTCACTTTGGACCAATCCTGTGACATGTTTCGTGTAAGTTATTTTCGCTCTAGGGATTTAATAAAAGTCGTGTCTTTAAACAACACTACGGTGATCTTGCGGATTATTACAAATCGATAAAATGAGACAAGTAATGTGCTGTGTTTTAATTTCAGAAGTGAATCTTATGAAAAGTTTCGTTTAAAGGTCATTAATTAAAGATTTGAATTTACTTTAACACCAGTGGATAAAAAAGCTGGCATATTATAGTATAAGAAGCTACTCTAGCTAATGGTTTTTAATACGAAATGTTTCTATCTACATATGTTTATATTCGACAAATTCCAGAAATTCCATTTTCTTTTTTAACTTTATAGCTATTGTAGTCTCTCCTCAAGCAGAAATCCTGTTTCTCTGTTTCTTTTGTTTTTTTTTTCTCGCATAAAAAGCTACTTGTAGTAAACAATTCAATCAATCTTTCACTCTAAAAGGTAAATTCCCTCCCTACTCATTCTCTGGAATTATTATCATTTCTTTTTTCTTTTTTTGCAACTCTCTATGAAAAAAAAAATTCTTGTAAATTGACATGCTTCAATTTTATGTTTCACAGATAGTGAGTTGAATGAGCATGAATCATCTGTAGATTTTAAACAAAAAGATGCATAAAGATAAACGAACTCACATTAATCTTACTAAAATACTCTCTTCATACACACTGACTAACTAAAATAAAAAAATTAAAAACAGAAAAACATAAGTCAGCGCCAATGAAACAACAACGACAACAACGCTTGTTCTAATTGTATGAAATAAATAAGGAATGAGAATGTTTATTATTGTTGCAATTTGCAACATTTCTTAAAAGATTTAAGTGTTGCACTACGATGCTAAAACTGATGATGATGATGATCATGCGGCTGCTGCTGCTGCTACAGTCAATGCCCATAAGAAACAAGAACAAATTAAGCAAAATAACAAATGAGATACGAGCAAAATTACAGAAAAAAAAAATAAAAAAATAAAAATATGTTTGTACACAAGCCAAAATAATAAAGAACCACATAGTGAGGCCAATACCAAAAACAAAAAGTAAAAATAAAAATACACAAAAATGTTTTTTAAAAACATGAATCATACTAAAAGATTTAAAATAAATAAAGAAACACATGCAACCAACGTAAGAAAAAAATAAAAATAAAAAATACATAAAAACGGTGAAAAGCTTTTGAAGTGTTTTTTTTCTGTTTTATTTATTTTTTTTTATATTCGTACTTGTTTTGTGAAAGATTTATTTAAGGATAATACAACTGTAAGAAGAAGAAAAAGAAAATTTATAGAAAAAATAATTTGTATTTTTTCATACTCAAACACTTTAACCAAATTGCATGAGACTGATGTTGAAAATAAAACCCAGATAACAAAGAGAAATATAAATATTAACTTAAAGTTTTATAAGAAGCTCTCTTATTACTTCTCTAGCTACCGGTATTTAGAAATGTAGTGCATTGTGTAGTTAATTTTTAGTTTCACTTAAGAATCATTATTTTTGCAATTAAGAAATTCATTTAATAGTTTTTTTATATATAGTTTTTTTGTTAAATCATTTCAATATGTTTGCTGGGTTATTCTTAGAAAATATGATGTATGATGGTACAGAATGTTAGTGAATTTGAATTTCAAAAATTTATGTTAAATAAACATGGCCTAGTGCTTGAATAACTAGCTACCGGTTAATGTTTGTAATAATTTTTATTATTTTCTTCATCAAAAACTTTTTTTTTTTTCAACATTTACTACTACAAGCTCAAGTAGCTGGATAAAAGAAAACTTCTTTTCGTTCTCTCTGCACTACCACAAGAAAAGTGTATGGAATGGGGTGTTGAATGTGTTGGAAATATTTTATGAAAACATTTATCATCATTTGCATGTTAGATTAGAATAGGGTTCTGCTCATAGGAATATTTATGAAAAAATATAAAGATGGAATTTTTATTTTATAGGTTGGGTTTTACAATAACTTATACTTGTGTAATTTGAATACTTTTTTCTAAATAATTAGGAATATAACTTTAATGTTTTTAAAATTTTGTAAAAAATTTTAATATTTATCATTAGCCCGGGGGTTCACACACAGCAATTTTTTTTTTTTTTTGCTGCAATTCTGACTTTGTAGACGAGAGAAGTGAAGATAATGTAAAAGTTTAGTATTCCCTTCTCCTCTCTCTCTCCTATAAATTCAGAATTTCGCAAGAAAAATTGCTCTGTGTGAATCCGGGTATGATTAGTATTAACAATATTTACAAAATTTTAAAAATATTAAAGTTAAATTCTTAATAATTTTGAAAAAAGTATTCAAATTACACAAGTTTAGGTTATTGTAAAACACTCTCTTCATTTCTTTAAATAAAATATCCATCATCAATTAGATGGATATTTTATGCTGCAAATATCGAAGAAAAAATTTTATTAAACATTTAGTAATTTTTTAAGAATTTTTTAAGAGAAAATGAATTTTATGATTATGAATTTTTAAGAAAAATTTGTATCAAACCAAATAAATTTTGTAAAAATTATTGTTATTTATATTGATATTTTTAATTTGAAAATTTTAAAACGAAATTTTTGTTAAGACAGAATTATATTTTTAAAGAGAAAATTTGGGTAAATTACTTTGGCTAAATTGTGAAATTTTTTAAGAGAAATTTTAATGCAAACTATTCAAAATATTTTCAAATATTATGGCAAATATTTTTGTTAGGAAAAATTTATTATCAGTTAAAGGAAATTGATAAATATAAAGTAAAAATTTCTTTAACAGATAAATTTGATGAAATTTTTGGGAAATCTTTAAGAGAAAAAATTTTTAAGTGAAAATTTTTATAAAAAACTAATAATTTTTGGAAATTTTTGTTAAGGAAACAATTATTCTTTAAGCAAAATTATGAATTCTTTTTTCTTTTTAAGCGATAATTTAGATAAAATTTCTTTATGAGAAAAATATTGGCAAATGTTATAAATATTTAATTTTATAATTTTGTTGAGTAATTCTATATCTTGATTAACCCACCGTCATGCATATGATCCGATAGTTACGTACGTAGCGTATGCATCTGGCCAGATACACTATGTATTTGAATACATTTATATGAAAAATATGCTATTTTAGTGATAATATTACATTGTTATCACGACAGACAGATATATATTTTATATTTTTTTTCTTAGTACATGCTAAACCACATACCCGTGCAAAACAACAAGAAAAAAATGTATTTTTGGGTTTAATTTCAAAAAAATAGTTGTTATAAAGTTCATTTCAATTAAATATAGTATTTATAAAGTAATGATGTGAATGTTGTTCATTCGGTTTTCAATAATTGGAAGAACCAAACGCAGAGAAAAAAAGAAATAAAAATACCAATACTCTTCAGAAAAAGTACAGTACTCATCATACGAAATGTGTGTGTATCTGGCCAGATACATGCGCTACGTATACGATGTATAGATGAAAAAATTCACAAAAATTTTGTTTGTTGTTTTTTTATTGTGTTTTTTCATAACAATATTTGTAAAGGGTACTTGGAGACTCAAACCCCTAGCCAAATTAGAAAAATATTTAAATCACAGTCAAATTCGTAAAATATCTGGCCAGATACATGTGCATGACGGAGAGTTAATTTTATTAATTTCTAAAGGAATTATTACGATGAAATCTTGAATAATTTGTATGAAATTTCTTTATGAACTTGGACAGAATTTTTACAGAATAAAGTTGGTGTTTAAGTTGAGATAAAAATGTTTATTTTTTTAAGAAAATTTTGTTCGAATTATTAAAATTATGTTTTTTTTTTTTTGCTGAAAAATAATATTATTCTGGAAACCCTACATTCCGAAACATGCAGCAAAATAATGTGATTCATGAATACATTTTTGTGCAAAATGTGTTCATGAATACAAGAATTTCTTTCTTAGTTATATGAAAGGTTATGTTTACATATTTTACATCCTTACAACAACTACTACAAACTAGAAAAAAATAAATATGAAAAAGATTTCTAAAGCACAAAAAAACCTTTTTTGGTAACCAACAAAATGGATTGCCATAAATTTAAAAGAAAAATGAAAACAAATAAATTTAAAATTAATAGTTGAAAAAATTGGCTTTTACTATCCACATCTTCATTTAGCTGATAATTAAACTTTAAACCTTGCTATTATCAACTAATTTTTTCTTTATATTCCAAAAAAAAAAGTTCATTAAACTTATTTCCTAAAAAACAATTCAATTATTTTTGTTTTCTATAACACAATGAACTTCTCTTACTCAATGTATGTCTCATCTATTCAACCTCAATCAAATGACAGTCTACCTCCTCCTCCTCCTACTAAAAAAAGAAATAATAAACTACTTTTTTTTATTATTATTTTGAACAAAATGAAATCAAAAAAAAGTCATTTAATTTTATTACGAAATAATTCACTTTTAGTTCACGAACGTTCAAAAACAACAAAAAATAAAATTGAATTTTAAAAAAACATCTCAAAATAAAAACATGAAAAAAAAACCAACAACCAGTGGCAAAATCATAAAAATAAATTATAACAACCGAGAAATTATTTAATCATATAATTGTATTTATTGAATAATGTTGAAGAAAAAGAAAAAAATAGAAATTTGTTAATATGTGGTTAAATATAAAATAAATTACTATTAAAGTTAACAATGAAATGGAATGACATCTACTGCTCTCAAGTTGATGGGATTATTATTTTTCTTCTTTTTATTCCATTACCCACATTGTGCACATGTAAATGCAGTAAAGTATTAAGGGTATTCACAGTGAAGCATTTAATTTTTTGGTAATAGTGAAAAAATAAGTAAATAGATAGATAGATAGATAGATAGATAGATAGATAGATAGATAGATAGATAGATA